>JAJJWW010013107.1:0-15096 GCA_023531295.1 Papaver armeniacum | reverse complement strand
TGGCTACTGCGGCAGCTATGAATGATCGTTATTACTCTCGCAGCATTTCTCCTGCGATATTCTGATCCTACACTCATTTAGTCATGAAGTATCTTGTTGAGAATTTCATTATGATCCCGCTAGTCTTCGTACCTTTGCCAATTTATATTGACACCATTAAAATTAATAACAAGAGAACATATCATCTTGCTCAAGTATCTAAACTTGAGCAAGATTTATTTGTTTATCTGCTTAGAATGATCTATATACCTTGTGTATCGTTCATGTCTACCTAACTTGATTTTTGTTTAAGGTTCTTAAATGTTCCGGTTTGAAAATAGTTGTTCGAGATATTTTGGACTTCATGGTACACTTTAGGTATGCATACCTGTTTAGAAATTAAATTTTGTAACAAAATCCAGGAAATTCGTTTGCTTACCTGTTTGCATACTAAAAATCCATTTGCATATTGGCCTGTAGACGTCGATTTTCGTAAACTTGTTTTGGGCGTAAACTCTTCGTCCGAACTCCTAATGACCTTTTTCTTTTTGCATTCTCTTCCTCTTTGAATTATCTTCAAAAGGGTGATGAGAAATCCTAATTTGGGTGAGTTAAGATTGGTCCTTGTTCCGTATCTTGTTTTTGAGTGTTTTTCTCCGTTTTGTCGCAGTTGTGCCACCTCTCTTCGTCTTGGGAACTTGGACTCTTGGAGTACCTCTATTATAAGCCCATTTTTAGATCTTTTAAGAATGTTGTTGGTGAGAAGGAAGTGATTTCATATAGCTATTTCCAACGGATTTTTCATCTTGCAATATTTTTAGATTTATTTAATTAAACTCTAAAGTTTATTTGGAAGATGCTTTTGCAGTATTGATCTTTATTGGTTTTATATATTGCAAATAATATTGTGGGATATGCGTGTTTCCGTCCGTGAACTATGATTATCTCATGCATGTCAAAAGTTAAGTCCATTATGTCTTTATGGAAATGTAGATGAAGAATAGAATGAACTTTTTTTTTATGCAAAGATTAAGTCTATGTAATCATTATGAAATGAAAAATAGAATGAATCTTTGAATATTCCGCAGTATTGATCATCCCTTGATCTACTTATTTGTTAATGTAATGTGTGGCTCTGTAAGTCTTCTTACGATGAGCAATTCTGATTAAATTAACCACTGAGGTTCTTTGTGGTTAATTTAATTGACTATTTTGGATAACAAATTCATGTTTTATGTATTTTGTTTTGTCTAAAGAAATCCTTCTTTTCTTGTAAAAGTAAGGTCGCTCTTGTTGTTCCCTCGGGAATGACATTATATGGGGGAGAGTTCTTAATTGAACTTGTGCTTAATTGCCAAATATTTGTGGGGAGTGCGGCTGTGGAATATTATAGGGGTTATCTTGTATCTTTATTAACTCCTGAAGGAATACCTCTTGGATTCCTCACATTCCTTCTTTTTCTTTTCATAGTTGGAGACAATGGAGATTTCTATTTTTCTATCATGATTAATGGCTTAATAATCATATTGACATTTTTTCCATCAAAAGACATGATGCTTGGAGTGTCCATAAGAGAACGGGTTTGTGAGACGAGTTCACAATCTAAGCTCAACAAGCAGTCTTTAAGATATAAAGGATGTCAGAGAAGGAGAAAGGAATGTAGGGTTTCGAAACCTTTAACATGTTCATGCACGTACAACTCACAACCCTATGACACTACACCAAATTCTGGGATTAGAAACAGAACCAAGCCGTTACTCAAATGGGTTGTAACGGCTCTTGTCTGTTACAAATGTGGGTGTTACATTTTTTTTGTAACGTCTTTGTGGCCATTACGAATATCTGTTGTAATAACGGCCTGACGTGAGCAGTGTAGCCAGCATTATGTGTACGTGGTAACGACCGCGCAGTTACGAAAAATTTTGTGTAATGGCGTTGTCGTAACGTTGACAAGCCATTACTACGTGGCGGATGTGACTTAGAACTGATTACTACGTGGCGAGGTTATAATGACTTTGAGCCGTTACAAACTTTTTGTAACAATAAAAAATTCTTGCCAGTCAACCTTGACCTGGTCAAAGTTAGTCAATCGCCGACCAATTTTGACCAGGTCAATATTGATCGCAGCTTCATTTTTGTCGGAAATAAGCTTGAATACAAAATTAATTACTCGCAAAAATCTTTCATTCAATCGTGCCAAATTTTATTATACATTCAACAACATTGACTTGTTTTATTCTTTAATTCAGTCCAACAAATTCTTTGATATTCAACAAAGTCATTGACTTAGAACTTAAAGGAATTCTTAAACACCCTTTTACATTCACTCAAGCAGTTTAATACTTGAGAGAATTCCTAAGTTTTAGAGAATACATTTATCTGTTTAAGTAAACTAACAGATATGGAACTCACATAACAGTCTTTGCCTTCTCTTGCGTCCTGTTTGTCTCTCAAATCTGCAGCACTTACAAGGTCTAGGGTCTGGACTGCGCTTATGCACCTGAACAAGGTCCTGGTTGTGAGCACCTTCTGCAAGGCAAGCAGCCACCATAGTCCGCGATCTGCAAGGCAAAGAATTGGAATGATCACATTTTACTTTCTGCTACAAGCTATCAAATGAAAAACTACCACTGAAGACCCATCATGCAAATGCCAGAGGTACAACATGTGGAAGGTAGGTGTTCAGTTTTACGAAAGATATTTTCAATGGCCTTCAGCATGGAGGAATGTAACTACTAAAGCATCGAGACAGTGGTACTTTTATTCCAAAGAAAAGCATACCTGTGCGGAACCATCATCTAGAATTTCAACAACATTGTTGAATAGCCATGGATGTATTTAAGAAGCTCACTGAACTTCAAGGCAAAACCCTGAAAGGAAATTGAATCAACCAACTAAAGCATCTAAGTAATGCCCAAAACAGAAAAGTGTTAAAGAAAATTACAGAAATTGTAGCTTCAATATACGGGGATAAAGGGATTTCAACATACTTGGCACCAATTGAATCCATTCTGCAGATAAAGGGCTTATCATCTTCTCCTAAACCAGCAATGACAGGCTCACAGAAATATCACTACGCCAGAAACCAACATCCAAGAAGACGACATCAAGAAAAAACAAAAAAAAAAAAACAGAAGGCTACTACCTAAGTGTGAGTATTAGAATACAAAACAACGATTAGCACTTGGTATGGTTTATAGCGAACTGCGAAACCATGGGCAAGTGCTTTTGAAGAAAAAAATCTCCTAAGAAAACTCTTACATCGTGAAATGTTACCTTCTTCATGGCCTCCACATCTGCGCCATCTCTAGAAATAACAAGCCCGACCTGACTCTCACGACCCGCAAGATAGATTGATAAAAAGCACTTGGTATTTCATACCTCTCCAAACCGTTCCTTTCTTCAGGTACTTTATCTTCTTTTCCTACAGGTGGCAAACACAGGTGAAAGTCAAAACAAAAAACCCGTCTCTATGAACTCGAACTTTCACATAACATGAATAGTTTAATATCCCCTTACCCTTCTCTTGCTCAATGTTCCTCTTCTTTTAAATATCAAGTGCAATCCGATCTGCTTCTTCGTATAATGCACATACATGAAAATAAAAATACAACATTACACACCTAATCCGATCTGCTTCTTCATACAATGCACATACATGAAAATATAAATACAAAATTACACACCTAATAAGAGTACAAGATGGAAATAATTCCTTACGATCAAATTATAGAAACGGAGAAGTGAGGATGAGAGCAACACACCTTCTATTACCTTGCAAAAAAACAATAAATTCTTCAATGATATGAAACAACCACCCTTTATGAAAGTAAACAACCATTCGAAGATTCAGTAAATAATAACATAGAAGACACAACACATCTATAAGCAAACAAGGTAAAACAGAACATATCTGAAGTCTGTAGATAAGCCAAAAATTCAGATCAGCGATAACCAAGTCTCATTTACCAATTTGCTAATCTATGACATATGAGATACAACATAACACCAAAGAAGTTGGAAGCAGAAACATGCCTAGAAAAAATTTAGTCACTATTCTAGCCCGTCATAAAAGTCAACTAAATAGAACTCAATCATTAACCCTCATAAACGTCTCTGTTGATTTCTTTTAAAATTACCTAACTAGTTCTTCTTCCTCTGTAATTGAATACGTTAAGCAAATAACTACCATTCTAGAGATTTTTGTAGTAGAAGAACTTGTTCATAGAAAAGAAACTATCTGACTAATATGGCCTCAATAAAGCTTCCTACAAAGAAAAAAAACAATCATCAGCAAAAGTTAATTCATATCCAATTTGAGCTCTTGATTTGTTAGAAAAAGGTTCATACACAAAACTAAAAGCATTTAATGTGTCATTTAAGTTTAGATATACCATGTGAATGCTAACTCTATAGTCGATATTCACAAGAATTTTGGTTAATCTGTACAAAACTAATGTTCATATGAGTTATTCCTAATGTTCAGTATGATAAAATATTTTATCTCAAAATCAGGGGATAAGAGTTACAGGAAAAATTATAGAGAAGCATTTAAATAAGTTGTTCTTGTAATATAGGGATACCATCTCTGCATATGATGTACCATACTCATGAAAGAAAGCCCCAAGGCATCATTAGCTTTGTTACCTGTATGAGCATTACAACAATATTTGGTCGACAAGATGGCTACGACGTAAATGGAAGTAAGTTCCAAACTTGATAATGGTTCCAGAAGATCCTATGCAGAGAAAGTTATTACTAATGATCTACAGGACACCAAGTCTAAGGAAGTGTAATTCTGTTTTACTAGTAATGCACCTTCAAAAGATCATTTAGCATCTAACCTCATCAAACTTCAAAAGTTTTGAGTATCAAGCTCCCAGTTGATTTCTGGTTTGAAAGCTTCTTTTATTTCGTAAAGTTTGTCATAAATAACATCTTTGAATTAAGGATGAGCCTAAGACATCTCCATTACCAGTAATACGAGGAACAAATAATGTGATATGAAAACAACTTAAACAAGGATTCAAGTCTTACTTTATTTGATCTACCCCTCCAATACCTAATGTCTGGTCAGCATCACGTAACAATCTACCAGATGAGATTCCTTCTTCAGGTGTCAACCAGTGTAGTTAAAATCGCTCTCCAAGGCCGAGTAATCACCGAGTGATCAGCTACAAGCTATATGACCGAGGTGATTTCAGATTCCAAGCCATTTCGATTTTTAGCTATTAAGTCTAGGCCGATATGCCGATTTGGGCCAGATTTTTCAGACAAAACGAGTTGAGCGATTTTTCGAGTTGGCACTTTCATGCACCAAAATCGAAAGAAATTTTGCTGTAACCCTGAGATAGAGTATATTAAATATAAAAACCTTTAAAACACTATAAATAGGTTCGGTAAAAAAATATTGCACTTGCCTATATGACTCATGAAAAACAATACATAAGTCTCTAATAAATAGGATCCGAGTATTAGGTGGAGTTTTAGTGATTTCCAAGTCGGAGTTGTTGCTCCTCATCCAAGCTCCCCATCCGAGTAGGACCGAGGAACGATTTCGATACTTGGTGTCAACCTTGCCATTTCAATGAACTTTCAAGTGACTTCTGAAATCAGTTATTAAGCAGAGTCAAACAAACAAGAAACCTCTGAATAGTTAAGCTTTATAAGGTGATCCTGTCCTACTAAGCTTGTCCAAGATCACCAGTTAAAAATTCTGTATGGACAAAAATAAGTTCGGAATTATTCAGATGGCAAAAGAAAAATGGGAAAGTAAATCACAAATGATTTTTTTAGCCCATGATTGACAAAGTACTGTGATAGGTGCCTGGGATAAGGATTAGTGCTTTACAAGTGATGCCCTGTGGTTATGATAAAAAGGATGTGAACTGACACAAAGAAGAAGCTTCCTTCTGTTAATCTCGTATAACCTCTGATTTCTGTACTCAATCAAGCTCCTTCCAATCGCAGTAGCTGCTGGCAAATTTGGTCATTCTTCTTTTACTTTTAACCAAAATCAAACAATCATGAACCTATTAGCTAACATTATAGCTTCACCACGCTAACTATTTATCATGGTTATCTCCAACCAGGCTCTAGTGCGGCAAGTCAACCTCAACCACAAACCAAACCATCTTACAGAACATGTCCTCTAGTGTATTCGGATTGAAATTTCAAAAATAAATAAATTGCCTTCTTAATCTTTCAGCTGTGAAGCTCTTTTTGTATTTCTTATGTAATTGTTGAACTCCCTTACCACAATAAACTCTGATAATAAAATCAATCAAATCCAAACCCAAAACATCAAAATTACCTTTAGAAGTTACAAAAACACCATCTGGCTCTCCCAGAAGCAATCCCAGTAAGCAGCAGCTTCTCGGTCATCTTATTAACTTTATTCCAATGTATCAAAGCAAATGCAATAAAAAATGCAGACGAAACCTCAATCTGTAATCGATTGAACAAGAAACCATAATTCAATTATCATTTGAAACCTAAAACAAATACCTAATTACAGAAATAAAATAAATTCAAAATCGAAACCTAAAATAGATACCTAAATTAAAAATGTAAAGTAATTGAGATACTTTCTCACACGATTAATCGAGAGTGGGTCGGTTCTTAGCCTTCGAACACAGAAGCGAACAAAGCGGAATCGGAATCATGAATCACAACAGATCTTTGAAACCTAAAATCGATTTTGAAACTCCTAAATCCTAGTATAGATGATGAAAAAACTGAATCAAAACTGATTCATCAAACTCGGTCTAGTTTCATCGGCTTAGAGGAAGAGAAGATAAGCTGAGAGCAGAAACCTCAATCTGGTTTCATCGGATGATAGGGAAGAGAAGAGAGGATGAGAGCAGAAGAGGAAAAAAAAGAAACGAAAAATGAATTTCTCGATCTGGTGTCAGCAGGGTATATAGAAATCACGCATGTAAATCGCACACGCATGGGGGGAAATATCCTCTAATGTTACTCCTCTTGGGTGGAAAACACAATAGTACGTGTGTGACTAGCACACTCACGGACTCCAGTGTTACGACCTGAGTGTAACGAAGCGTGTGGTTGGCACAGCTTATAAAAAATTTCAGAATTAGCTGGCCCCTATTACGAATTTTTAGAAATTCTGTATGTGGTCTCGCACTTCTGATATGATTTTTATAACGACCATTTGTAACTGGAATTTCAGTAACATCCAATGAGCGGCATTCGAATTTGCATTACTAATGCGGAATTTGATATAGTGTGAAGAGTGGAATTGTCGAGAATAACCCTCTTTTGTTGACAGACTAGGTAAGTCTTTTCCAATAACAATTAGACATGGAGGAATTCCAAAAACAAAAAGCTAAGAAAGAAAACAAATTTTTCTTAAAGCTCGAGGTGTGCAAGATCTTGTCTGTTTAGAACAGTCTCATGAGACAAGATGCACCAATCAACAATCAAGTTATGCTGCGGTGAATAACAATCTGTCCACCATCACCTCTTTGAAAGGAATTCATAGAACCCTGTCTCTATGAATGAATCTTTGAATATTCTCACGAATATTGATCATCCTTTGATCCAATTCTTTGTGAATGTACTTGAGTGGCTCTATAAGTCTTCTTACGATGAGCAATTCCGATTAAATTAATCATTGAGGTTCTTTGTGGTTAATTTAATCGAGTATTTTGGATAACAAATTCATGTTTCATGTATTTTGTTTTTGTCCAAATAAATCCTTCTTTTCTTGTAAAATTAAGGTCACTTTGTTTTTCCCTCGGGAATGACATTATATGGGGGGGAGTTCTTAATTGAACTTGTGCTTAATTGTCAAATCTTTGTGGAGAGTGCGGTGAGGAATATTATAGGGGTTATCTTGTATCTTTATTAACTCCTTGATGAATGCATTTAACCTATATATATGATTGCATCTAAACAAAGATGATATGTCCTCTTTTAGTCATGAAGTATCTCGTTGAGAATTTCATTATGATCCCGCTAGTTTTCGTACATTTGTAAATTTATATTGACACCATTAAATCAATAACAAGAGAACATATAATCTTGCTCAAGTATCTAAACTTGAGCAAGATTTATTTTTATCTACTTAGAATGATCTATATATCTTGTGTATCGTTCATGTTTACCTAACTTGATTTGTGTTTAAGGTTCTTAAATGTTCTGGTTTGAAAAAAGTTTTTCGGGATGTTTTTTCCTTCATGGTACACTTCAGGTATGCATACCAGTTTAAAAATGAATTTTTGTAAAAAAATTCATGGAAATTCGTATGCATACCTGTTTGAAAACGGATATACCTGTTTGCATACTGAAAATCCGTTTGCATACCCGTTTCCATACTAGCATGTAGACGTCGATTTTCAGTAAACTTGGTTTTGGCGTAACCTCTTCGTCCGAACTCGGAATGATCTTATTCTTTTTGAATTCTCTTACTCTTTGAATTCTCTTAAAAATGGTGATGAGAAATCCTAAATTTGGATGAGTTAGGATTGGTCATTTTTCCGTATCTTGTTTTTGAGTGTTTTGCTCCTTTTTCTCGCACTTGAGCCCGTTTTCTTGGACTTGGGCACTTGGATTCTTGGAGTACCTTTTAGATCTTTTAAGAATGATGTTGGTGAGAAGGAAGTGATTTCATATAGATATTTCCAACGCATTTTTCATCTTGCAATATTTTTACAGGGGGTTAGTCTACGAGTGAGTTTGGGGGAGTTTAATGTATTTTGAATCTTGGGGATTTTGAGAGAGTGTAAGAGAGTGTAGGGAGTTTGAGAGAGTTTGGTGTTTTGAGTGTAGGGAGTTTGAGAGACTCTCCCAAAATCTCTACTTTAGAGATTTGGAGTGAGGCAAAAATACACTAGAAACTCCTTAGAACTCCCCCAAAACTCTCCAAAATAAACCAACTCCCTAACATTCAAACTTTTACCACTAACAGGGAGTTTAAGTGTTTGTTTCAAATTCCCCCACGAATAACGGGGTTTTCTAAGGAGTTTGGGAGACTCTTCTAAACTCTCCCACGACTAACGGGGATTTTGAGAGACTCCTTCGAACTCCCCCACGACTAACGGGAGAAAACCCAACTACACCCAACTCCCCCAACTCCCTTGAGGACTAACACTCTGTTAGATTTATTTATTTAAACTCTAAAGGTAATTTGGAAGATGCATTTGCAGTATTGATCTTTATTGGTTTTATATATTGTAAATAATGTTATGGGATTTGAGTGTTTGCGTCTGTGAACGAGAAAAATTTTGATGGGGGCGAAACTATAGGGCATGGGATAAAATGATGATATTGATACATGTTCACATTTCAAGGAATTTTGTTTCCTAAAAAGACACAGTAATTAAGAAAAATAAATTTTCCAAAATACATTTTCTTTCTATTTTTGAAATAATTCATAACTAAAAGATGTCAACATATCATCATCTCTATGCCTCTTCTCATGATTTTCACTTCTATCAAAGATTTTCCTATCAGGAACTATGACACATTCCAGATACAAAATCTGGCCCATTATGTCTTTATAAAATATAAATGAAGAAGGAAATGAACTTTTAGTTATGCAAAGATTAGCCGATATAGTTTACAAGCGGTGGCATGATCTGCTGTTTGATTTTTTTAGATTCGTTTGGTGATTAATAAAAAGAAATAATATAGGAAAAATTACAGATAATCAATTCCGAGAAACTTCAGCTGCTCTTGATTCCACCAAATCAATAATGTAAAATAATCATTTCTCTCCAAAAATATTCATAATGTAACACAAGACAATATTGAACCCAATCTCATGTCTCGGGATATATAACGGTTAAAACAAATATTACAACTTTATGTTGTACCAAAACAGTATAATCTCCTTCGCTTATAAAAGATCGATAGCTAAACTACCCAAAACAATTATTATGAAGCTAAATAAGAAGAGAGATTAATTAAAACATTTAAGCTCGAAAAGAATATTTATTCAAAGAGTACTAAATTTCTTACACGATTTATTGGCTTCCTCCTTAGCCCCAATAGAGAGAGCTAGCTTTCCATTACAAAAACGAAACCAAAACAATATAAAAACAGTTGTGTCGGCTCTTGGCCCTCCGGAACCTCCCAAAATGTGATCGTATATATAGCTCCCAAAAGAATATGTTTTCCCTTTTTATTTTCTAATCCACATCATCACCCAATAGTGGAGCGCCACTTGGTTAATTATACCCAAAAGCATCCAATAGAAATGTGCCACATCATCTTTCCAACACTTCACCACCAACATCTTTGTACTTTCCAAATCAAAGATTTACCTTCATCTCCACGTCGTGCTCTTCAAGTTTACGAAATGATATATATATGGTTGATTAGTTTTGCCTGACACTTCACATGACTAACTAAAGGTAAAAAATAATTCCTTTCTTTGAAGTTTATTCATGTGTGCCAGGTCAATGAACTTCTTTCCTCCATGTACGTTTAGGAATGAATATATATATCCATTTACTATAGTTTTGACAACCAATTACATCATCTACATAAGATTCCTTCCCAACCGCGATTGCCACATGTCACTTTCCAAATTCAAGAACTTATCGCTCCTCCAAAAATCCTTTCCCACTGTGAAATTGGCCCACCTCTTCCGAGTCCTATCTCACTCCTTTGGCCAGCCCATTTGCTTCAGTAGCCCATGTTTTCTCGCACACCGACCAACTTTTAGCCGTCTTCGTGAGCCGATTTTATTTATGTACCTTCAAACACAATAAATACGAAAATTAATAAATAAATAAGCACCAACAATATATATTTTGAGTAATAATAAAGACACAAATATGTGTCTATCAAATACCCCCCCAAACTTATTGCTTGCTAGTCCCGAGCAAATCTAACAAAAATAAAATCCTAACTCACCGGCACGCAGGCACCTGCCGATTGCATTTAGCGTATGCAATAAGCCTTAAACTCTAGGTGGCCCTAGTGGCCTTGTTATAGTCTCGGGAGGGTTTACTAGAGATATACCACAAAACCTTTACACTTCGTGCACTTAGCTATCTACGTAACCTTGGAAGGCACTAAAGAATCTCCTTGGTTGGCATACTTATCAATTCACAGAGGAAGTACACCGATGCGAAATTCCAATTGTTGTGATTACCTAGTTTGCACTCAAGCATACTAAAATTCATATATAAGTCACAGAGCTCTACCGCATAGTCGCACTATGGACATCAATATCCGGAGTCAACAAATCACATGGATAGATTAAGAGATGGATATAGAAAACATAGCTGGTTTTATGTCACTAGGTGAACGGTGTTTCATATCTGTCTCAAGGCCACCGCCAAAATAAACCTATCCTAATGGATTGAGATACGTCTGACTAATATCAACACACCGCATATACAAGGGTACTGAAGGGTCGACATAATCCTAACTCTAGGTCAACACAACCGGCATATACAAGGGTTCCAAAGGGTCGACTTTATTGAATTTATTCCGCTTGGTCCGGTCTCAAATTGTCTCAAATTTTTATTTATTTATTTATTCTCAACATTTTTTTTTTTCTACTTTTTTTTTTTTTTGGTAACTCAATCACTCTATTTCATCCTAGCGGGTGTAACAACTTGAATCGTGAGCCCCACCAAATCACTTAGAAACATATTTTTAAAAGTAAATAAAACAAGGTGAAAAGGACTCAACGTGATATGGCGAAACTACCATGTTATTTCTAACACCCTCGAGTTCGTGCTTTTATGAATAGACTCTTTAGATGTTTCCATCTAATCAGATTGGTTCCTCAACTCCTACAACCAAAATGCTTCCATCCACTTAGATTGGTTAGTGCCATCCTTAATAAGCATAAATTTCTAGGCCTGAGTTTAACAATGCAACTAAAAGTTTCTCCCATACCCCCAAACTTAAATCTAACATTGTCCTCAATGTTCTAAAGATGAAATTAAAAGCATGAACAAGGAGAAATTGTTACCATTTGAAGCAAAAGAGTTAAGGAAAGATATTACCGTGTTGCCTAATATTGGCTTACCTCCCAAGAAGTGCTAAGTTTAACGTCTTGACCAGACTAAGAAAGCATTAGTCACCTCATAGAATCATAAAGTAGTAACCAAATAATCAGGTCATCTCAATCAAATAAGGTTATCACAAATAGAAGAAAATCGCAGCGAGACCAAAAAAATGAACCAACCAAATACATCCTTATCAAGTTTTATATTTAAAACAACTATGTCTAGTCATGGGTCGGGTTCGTGTTCTATGAAAGGGTCTAGATAAAATATTTTCACTAAACGATTTCAATAGAAAGGGATCCAAGGATCGTGTTGCAGAGTCTGAAAAACTCAAATAAGAACTTAGAAGCATAATAATAACCTGAATAATTGTGGATCCTCAAAGTCAATCAGATTTGACTTACACGAGTTCACCATAATGAAAGTGGTGGCCATTTTCAAGGAAATGTGTTGGCGATTCTAATTTCCTAAAATAATTAGGTTTATTTCTAAAACTATATAATGACACATTTCAAATTGATATACTCCCACATTTGGTAAATAAAATCTTGGTGGGACAAGAAAGTCAATTATGGTATCATAGACCGGATGTACCACATCAACCAGAGGATGGGTTTCCATCAACTGAGTTTCATTCTGGACATAACTAGGTTGAGGAAAGCGTGCATGAAGATAGTCTCTTAAGATGGTAGAGGCACATATGTTAAGTCCCAAATTAGGGACCTTTTGTAAGAGTCGAAGGTAAACCACGGGGAGAATGATATTCACCCCAAACCTAGAGTTGTCAATATCCTTGGATAAACTAGTCACAATTTCCTTAATTTCTAAATTATCGATTTAGGAAAATGGTATTTTATTTCTTCTAGGTTGAAATTAGGTGGTTCTACATTTGTATAATCCCCGAGAAGAGACTATTGTTTCCGAATCGATAGACTCTAAAACCTTAGTCTCGGGATAAACTCTTTCCTCTAAACCATCATCACCTTCGTAATCATAATGATATACTACAATCGCCTAAAACTATGGTATCTCTAGTCAAATCCACTTCCTTTTGAATAGAATAATCAACAATATTATTAGGATTTAAAATCTACAAACACCATTATAATCATAAGGATCAATTGCGTAACAATATCCTCGTCATTATGACTACGCATTTCAAAAATCTTCATCGACACTATCCTCATCATCATAAAAATACAAGGATGGTTGAACCTTATCAAAACATGTAGTGTATTCATATCTAACCTCATCCTCTAAATTAGTGAATAATTATATGTATTAAGGGTAAGATTGGAAACACTATTTTGGAATTAAGTTCATTATGAGCAATATCCTTAGGTGCATATCAAATGTCCACATACTTATTAACTGTCACTACACATTCCTCCGAGTTATTTGAGATTGACACGCAGATTCACGGTAGTTTCATTGAACTTAAGTGATTCCTCTAAAGAAAGACTTGAATATTCACTAGGTGATATACGAGCCGCTTGTTGAAACTCTTTGAGTGCATCTTCTAAGGAATTAGTTTTATATTCATCAAGAACTGGGGTGGCAATTGTTTACTTAAATCCTCTACATATGGAGAACTCTCATTTTTTTCATTATAATATTGCTCATTCGCCTGGTCGTATGATTGGTGGACGTGCGAATAGTAATTGGGATCACCATGGTATGAACCATAACCTCTGAAGGTCGGTTGTGGTCTCAAGTACTATCCACACTATGGGCATAGTAAAAATATTGTCCATTTAGATACTCAGTTGAATAATCATTATATTGGTCTTTATAATACCAGCTCGACATTTTTTTTTGTGTGCACCAGCAAATGCAGGGTCGACTAAAATTGGTAGGCTCATGTTACCTTAAGCTGAATATACCTACAGTCAAAGACTGGTCAACGGTACTGGCCTAAGGTTTGTGGAATTTCGGCTGGTAAATCCCATAAGGCCCAAGACACGGGTTCAGCGTACTTTTCCGTGGGTTCTCCTATGTCCGGTTGTCCCCAACGTTGCAATTGGTGTGCAACGTGTTTTTATTTTATATAAAAAAGAATAAAAAATTACAAAAATAAAAAAGAATCCAAAAATAATATGTACAAATAAATATTTATCAAAAATCGGAATATTTTCAAAAAATAAAATTTACAAAAAGAACAAAAATAAAATCTTGGACACACTGTTTGGTTTTGCTATTCCACTTTCCACTTTTAATTTTAAGAAAAAAAAATATGCACACCAAAAATACAAGAAAAATACCCCAAGACATAAAATAGAAAAAAAAAAATACTAGTAAAAACTAAAATAAAAATATCTAAAACCTAATCTATATACGATCGGCATTTACCATAGTTTTTTACGAGTGGAAGTAAGTATCTCTTGCTCGGACTTTTATGAAGATTTGGTTTGAGATTAATTGAAAAGTACTAAAGAAAATTTGCTAAATGATTAATGAGAGAAAACCTAGGGCTTCGGATTCCACCAAATTAATAATGTAAAATAATCACTCCTCTAAAAATATCTAATGTAAGATAAACATTTTAAACCAATCGCATGTCTCGGAATATATTAAGGTTAAAACAAAATAACAACTTATGTTGTACCAAAATAAGATAATCTCCTTCGCTTATAAAAGATCGAGAAGCTAACCTACTCAAAACAATTATTATGAAGCTAAATAAGAAGAGATTAATTAAAACATTTAAGCTCGAAAAGAATATTTATTCAAAGAGTACTAGAATTTCTTACAAGATTTATTGGCTTCCTCCTTAGCCCCAATGAGAGCTGCCATTACAAAAAATGAAACCAAAACAATGTAAAAACAATGATGTGGCTCTTGGCCTACCTAATTTCCCAAAATGTGATCGTATATATAAATTTCCCAAAAGAATATTATGCTTTCCTTTTTATTTTCTAATCCACATCAGTCACCTAGTAATGAGCGCCACTTGGTTAATTATACCCAAAAGCATCCAAATAGAAATGCCATATCATCTTCCAACACTTCACCACCAACATCTCTGTGAATTTCCGTAGATCATCGCGACGCACAAGACTCTCGTTAAGATAATAAGCGACAACATACTGCGAGGGAGGTCAGCAGGGAGTCAAAAGGAATGACG
>JAJJWW010013106.1:0-58882 GCA_023531295.1 Papaver armeniacum | reverse complement strand
TTTACACTTGAGGGAGTAATTTTGCATGTAGAAAATTTCAGTTTCTTTCTTCGTAACACTCACTAGTCACTACTCCTTTACTTTCTTTCCCAGTCTAGATAAAATTATGGTTTTGAACTACACAAATCCCGTTTTGGTCATTGCAATTCTCGCTGCTCCTACTGATGGTCACTGTTGCCAGCATTGTGACACCCGCATTCTTTGATGGGATAATTACTAAAGCTGGTGCAGGATGTGCTGGGAAGACCTTTTATACACGCAAAGCTTTTCTAGAGGCTCCTAAATCGTATCCTAGATTCGACGCGGGAAATCTCGAGGTTTCGTAACGGGAAATCACTGCATTTTTTGCACATGCGACTCATATTTGTGTTGTTTGTAAATCCAATTATGTATTCCTAAACAACATCAAATTTATAAGATAAAATACAGATTCTAATTCTTTGAAAATGGTATCCCCCGTGAGAATTCTGCGCTTAAACTTGCATTCCGCAATCCTTTCTGTAAGTAGACTGACATTTCTTTCCGATCTATCTACAAACACTTTTTCTGTAGCCTGTACAACCTTCCCCGGAATTCCGCTCTCAGTCCAAAGTTTTGCATCTTTAAAATGATAAAATTCATCATCTGATTTGAAAAGGTCCTTAATAAGTGCAGTCTTCCCTGAGATCTTCCAAGGATTTCTAGACCGCTTGCATTTCTTTAATATCTTCGCAATATCATAATCAACTACAAAGGCAGTTGCTAAAATACGAAACGCTGCCTTTTGGTCTGGCAGATACTGTACAGCAACAATTCCAGTATCGGGGGATGCAAGAGGGCCCCAGAACATTGCAAGACACTGCGTGTCTACGGGTGTGTAGTTGAGCATTCGAGGCCATTTACTGCGATCCTCGGTGGCATATACAGGGATCGTCTGGTACCGCCTCCAACCAATTGAAACAATGATAGGGTCTCTTGTCTTCAATAATTTCCTGTGCCAAGTATGTCGCTTCAATGTCGCCTGCATATATCCAACATTTTCTTCTCGAGGACTGATACCTCCAACGAGAATCGGATGATTGGGATCAATATTTTCAACCATCTCCAAAGGAACGTCTCGGACCTCCAACCTTAGATAAGTCCCTGGTCTGAAACCAGGATACTCATCCTCCTCTTTTCCTTTCTGAGATCTCCTCTTTTTGAGAGTAAGGCAAGGATCGAAATAGCTTGTTACACCAAATAGAGGGAAATCACCCATACCAGCAATGTGCACCTTAGTTCCTTTCTAGATATCACAACCTCGAAGATAACCATACAAAACAATGTCCCTATTGCATCTGTTATCCATCACCACTCTTTCTGGCAGAGTGGCATCTTCATAACGGTCTACCAAGACATACGGTTGTGCAGCTCGCCATGACAAAGGATGAAATTCCATAACAGATATGAAGCTTGCAAGATCAAGAATCTCATGCTTCGGGTACTTCCCATGTTCGAGTCCAGATAAACAGAATAGTGTTGCTCCTTCATATATTTCAGTACAGAAACGATTCTATGATGTATTTTTTGGTTCTTACTAGCTTTCCAATTATTTGTGCAAACACCACGAGATATCAGCACCCCCATGACCTTCGGCATGCCATGAACTCGTAAAATGTTCACAAACTCGAATGTTTCCATTTCAAAACCAATAGATGTATCAATGAGCAATATGACGGCGTCAGCATACTTCGCAGCATCAAGCATACCATTAACACTATTCGGACACTCCACAAATTGTATTCGTCTTTGCTCACCTGATATGATCGTAACCGGGCCTTGCATGTATAATACATTATTAAGATTTTCCTTGGTATAATGCTCTACTAGTGACCTAATCAACAGGGTCTTCCCAACCTCGGGAGGTCCATGGACAACAATAACATATGGAGGTTCTTCTTCTTTCACATCTTCAAAATGTTCTGCCAACAAATATGGTTGTGCAGCTTTCCATGACAAAGGATGGAAATCCATAGCCGATATGAAGCTTGCCAGATCAATAATTTATCAAGAGATGTTCCACCACAGCCAGGGAGTTTCAAGGGAAGGTCTTGGATTGTACATAAGCCAAAAGCTAGTCGATATAATGAAAGGCACTGTACAGTATCTTAGAGAATCACACACATCATCATTCATCGTTTTTATGGAGTTTCCTCTAGGTCGTCACCCAATTTAACCGAGCAGATATGTCCAACCATTCCCTCATATTAGCCCGAGCCGTTGACAGTGTAACAACAGCTTCAAATGTACTTGGCCTTGCTCCACTTAATGTTACAATAATACAATGAATAACTGCAATTTGTTCCAAAGCTTCAGTATCCCACAAAATGCAAGTCTTAGTCGTGCGTCTGAGTTTCAGATGATTGGTTAGTGGTTGTATAGAGGACAATTGTTCAGTGAACAAAACTCGAACACCAAAGTCGTTGTAGTATAGTGGTAAGTATTCCCGCCTGTCACGCGGGTGACCCGGGTTCGATCCCCGGCAACGGCGTTATAAATTTGTTTTTTTTTTTTTAATTTGAAGTGGCCAACGAGCAAAAAAAAAAGTAACTGTTGACAGTGGGATTTGAACCCACGCCCTTTCGGACCAGCGCCTTAAGCTGGCGCCTTAGACCAACTCGGCCATATCAACATTGTTGTCCGGAAATTTAATGCTCACACCCTTTATTTAGTAGTGAGAATTGGCAGGGTAGTGTGAACTTTTGGCATGCAAGTGCTCGATCAATTTTATAGTCTCCAAGTGCCACTGGACTAGTGCTCATTTGGTGAGCATCAAGAAGCCAGTGGTGTAAGACTCGGTCTTATGGGCATTCCTAGCCACTTCCCAAACGCCTTTACACCTCAGCCTGGGTATGGCCTGGTGCTTGCGGTTTTTCCCAGAGAAATCCTGGTACGGCTAATGGTCTGGAAATTTAATGCTCACACACTTTATTTAGTAGTGAGAATTGGCAGGGTAGTGTGAACTTTTGGCAAGCAAGTGCTCGATCAATTTTATAGTCTCCAAGTGCCACTGGACTAGTGCTCATTTGGTGAGCATCAAGAAGCCAGTGGTGTAAGACTCGGTCTTATGGGCATTCCTAGCCACTTCCCAAACGCCTTTACACCTCAGCCTGGGTATGGCCTGGTGCTTGCGGTTTTTCCCAGAGAAATCCTGGGACGGCTAATGGTTAGCTGTTCTAAGGGAAAAAAACGGTAAGTGATCAACCATTCTTCTTATAACGGTCAAAGATTACCCGTTTCATTAAAAGCGGTTAATCATTAGCCGTTCTTCTAATCTTGACCAGTCCAACTCGATTGAACCGGCTAACCATTAACCGTTCTATAATTTTACCTAAAAGTTCCAGAGAACTCGACAGACTCTGGTTCTTCTCCTTTTTTTTTTACCCTCACAGTTCATCTTCTTCCCCTCTGTAAAAAATTAAAATCCATCGTTTCTCCACTTTTTTTGTATGGGTTTGTCGAAGAAAGGGTGAATTAGAAGTTGCAATTGATTTGAAGGTATTTTAACAACTCAATCTTTAAAGGTAAACCATTTTAACCTAAACCCTAGTTTCCATTTTTCTTTTCAATTAAGATTAATTTTATAAAATTAATAGGTTATTAACACTAATTGAATGCCACAACTATTAGTTACTGCTTTGTATTTGTTTAGAATTTATTTAACATGATTTATTTTTTGTTAGTTATTGATGAACATGGTTGATTTGTAGTGATATTTGATTTTAAATAATCCTAATGATGTTGCATGTCTTGTAATTTGTATAATACACAATTCATAGAAATGTGGGAATGAAAATTTGTTAGTAAGATATGGTTTTGAGTATAAAGTTAAGTTTTTCCTCAAGAGGTTTACATTTGTTTGCTGATTTTCAAAAATTGATTTTCATACGTTTATATTTGTTTGTTTGGTGCATTTAGATAATGATATGGAGTACCCGACGGACCAAAAATTGTCTGTAAAAGGTAGAGATGGCCATATATCCGGTAAAGATGCACCAAAGATGAAAATGAGGACTAGTTGGGGCAGCCTTAAGGATTATTATGATATCGTTGTACGGAATAATCCACGCGCACGTCAGGTACTAGATAATTGTGGGTTTTCCAAGATATTTTCATTTAATTTTAAGAATTCAGATGTGCAACTCACAAATGCTCTAGTAGCTAGATGGTGGCATACAACCAAGACTTTCCATTTCCCGGTCTTTGAAATAGGATTGACACCTTTAGACTTTGTAATGTTAACTGGAATTCCTATATGTAAAGGCGAGCCTATAACTTTCTCGAGGATGTTACCCAGAGAATATTGTGAAAGTTTAGATGATTTGTACTTTAGAGGTGTGATCACCAACCTGAATAGTCCATCTGCAAATATACTGAAGATGATTCCCAACGCGCTTCCGGAGAAGCCAAGACTTCTAAAAAACCCTGGGATAGTAAATCCTCAGTTGTATGTCTCTCTCACCTTTCATCTTATATAAGCAGTAGGAACTCTTGGACAACTCTGAGAAATAGGAGGAACTGACTAGGATTTTTCTTCTTTGGGTTATTGGTCAAATATTCACCGGAACGACTTCCTCTAACGCTTCAAAGCATGGTTGGTTGTTTTGGGCGATTCCGAAAGCTTACAAAACCTTGGTAGGTATGATTGGGGTTCATTTATTTATGGTAGGCTGTTAAACAACTTGGACAAGGTTTCTAGTGGTGTTGATAATAACATGGCATCAATGTGGATGATATTAGAGTATTGGTACTATATTTAATTTCGTAATTGTCAACCATTACTGAAATTGGGATCATTCGTACTGGAACAAATGTACCCCGCGATTAATATGTTTAAATCAACCCATAAAGAGGGTGTGCAACAATCAGACTCCGGGAAACATTCTGTGAACAATGCTAAAAGACAGATGGATCTGAGAGTGTCACCTGGAGCAGTTGTTTGGCAAACATGGGTATGCAATGCCCACTATGAAGATGAGGAAGTAGTTTTAGCAAGAGAGTCTAGTCGAAAGAGAATATATTTCAGGGGAGTAGTCGATACAAAATATGAGGTCCTTTATCTTGGGGAGAGATGTTTGAGGCAGGTGTTGGGTTTGATTACAATTCCTTGTCCGCCTCCTGATTTTTCAATCACTAAAACGGAGGATATAAGAGAAAGTTTTTTGAAAAGGCGAGGGTACCCAAATATACCTCAAGCTAAAACTTTTCTTACCTATAAGTCCTTTCTCCGAAAGTAATTGTCTATGGACTGAGTCGAGACAATACAACTAATCGGCTCACACTTCGTGTGATCGTCTATGGATACGAGATCGAGACAATACAACAACGAAGTATGTTTACTTGATAAGAGGTTCGGACTTAACCAAACACAATAGGATTACTATCAAGTAAAATAGGAATTAACGTTTATGTAATTTACTTTAATTATAATAAAACAATTATAATGCGGAAAATAAAAGTAAATGACACAACAAGATTTTGTTAATGAGGAAACCGCAAATGCAGAAAAACCCCGGGACCTTGTCCAGAATTGAATACTCTCAGGATTAAGCCGCTATAAAAAATTAAACCAAATTCGTATAGTTGAGACCAAGCAACTAAACCTATAGTTCACCTAGTTCCGTCTGTATTCCCACGCCTCCAACTTATGAATAAGTCACGTACTTGGAACAATTACTTTGGTTCGTATTCCAAACAGTAAAGGAACAACAAATATGTTTGGTAGCAACTCTCTTCAACCAAGTGATGTGAGTTCGACAAAGGCTCTTATGTTTATCTCAATAAACTCATTCGTTAGGTTCTTAGATCTATCTTATGATCAACTACCAAAGGTAATTGTTAAGATTTTTCAATTAATCACAAAGAATTGTATTGATGTCGATCTAATCAACTAGTCAATCCAATCTACCACAAGGATAAACCGATTATAGTTGGATCCTCTTTAACCGAAACAAGTATTATGCACACCAAAGATTATGAACCCAAATCAGAAATCTTCAAAGTCTTCAAATCTTCTTAGATCTTCAATGAACACCTGCACACAATCAACTTGAATCTCTTGTGATCAATCACGCACAGAATGGAGTCTCATAACAATGGATTATCACAAGACGTCTTTAGATCTACAAACAAATAAAGATCCCCGTCGAAACTTCGATCTAGTTTGAGGATTCTTATATCGAAGAGAAGATTCTCAAGCATAAACAAACTAGGTGCAATCAAAGTTCAACAACCGTTAGTCAATCAAGTCAATCGAAACTAATAATAAAACCGTAATTATCTAGTTTCCCACCAACAGTAATAATAGAGCTTCTCAATCCCAAAGAAGTCTTTAAACTGAGCTACCGTAAGAGATTTCTCCTAATTAGGTTACTTTCCTCTCGTAATAGGGGCTCCACCAAGAATAACATACAACTAGGTAGTTTTCCGGATTCGAGGATTAGTTTGCTCGAAATGCAAACTTTGATATTTATAGACCAAGGAAGTTTGGACACCAAGGAATTTTCAAAACCTAAAAATATTCTCAATATATGCAATATATTCCGAATCGATTTCCATAATTCCGGAAATGCTTTGTCCAAAGATTGACCGAAAATCTCTTAGAAAATCTCCAACTAGTAAATGCACATTACTAATTTTCATTTTCCAAAATAAAATTAAAACCTTAATTAAAATATTCTCAACTTTTTTTCGATCCTGGATTTTTTCCTTTAGCTATTAAGGAATATCTTTGAACAATAAAAAGATAAGAGTTAATGACATGTTCAAAGTATGTCGACATCTTTACTTTTTAAGTCCTCTTTCATACTTTACAATCTTGAAAACCGATTTGCCACACTTCTAAACAAGTTTATAGAATTGGTTCATCTGACTTTCAAGAACTATGTGATTGATTAAGAACACTCAATCACCAATCATGAGTTTCATGCTTCTACTAAAACAAGTTTCGGTTCTACCTCCATGTGAGTACTAGATTTAGTCACACTAGCTTTCCAAAATTTATTGACTAGGTACTAGGATCTGGTTACCACATATATATGGTATCTAACTTGTATTTGTTGCACATGTCCATAGGATCGGTTCCCAATGTATAAAAACGTGTTGCACATGTTCATAGGATCGGTTCCCAATATATAGAAACGTGTTGCACCTCTTACAAGGATCTATTACCCTCTTGGGATCTAAGCACCTATTACTAGGATCTTGCCCCTTTGCCTAGAGTTGGTCATACCAATAACACTAAATCGATCATACCATCTCAGGTGATTACTTAAGATCGATTTCACTAATAAAAGTCATACAAATACAAAAGTCAGGCCTTATGAATAGTTTTACCAAGAATATAAACAAGTCATGAGCGGTTATACTAATCACACATATTGGTAGTTCAAAAGATATGCAATGAACAACAATACCAATAAGCCTAGCGATTTCCCTTTCGATTCACAAAACAAGTTCATGAATTTACTTCCTTTAAATGAATGTAAAAAATTGTTTCCAAGGATGAAATATTCACCTCATACCCATACATAATCACAATAGAATTCAAACGATTATGTTGATGTCTTATATACGAAGTTCAAAAGATAAACGTTATACTTCGTACTGTATTCCTTGAAAAAGCGGGGGTCTAACAACCACACCCAATATTTCGCTTAGCAATCTGTGTGGACAAACTCCAATATAATTTCTAGAGAATCAACTAGACAGTCAGACTCAATCTAGAGAAAAGTATATCAAAGACCTCATATCTCAATCTCTCAATTTGATATTTACTCAGGCAAATAGAAATCTGCGAGTCTTTATCGAAGAGAGATAACTTGGATGGTACCAAAGACCAATATCCTAGTGTCAATCAATTTAAATCAACAACCAAAGGTCGATATTCTAATTGATTGAATAACGCACAACCTGATATTTCAATTATATAAACAAATATAATGCTGAATAGAAATAACACAGACATTAACGTAAATTTGTTAACGAGAAACCGTAAATGCGTAAAAACCCCGAGACCTAGTCCAGTTGAACACACATCGTATTAAGCCGCTACGAGACACTATCCTACTCCAAATTAACTTTGTCCGGGACTGTAGTTGAACCCAACCAATCTCACACCGATTCAAGGTACGTTATGCTCATACGTCCTCGATCTCAAGCAGGATGCTACGTTCTTGATTCCCTTAGTCGATCTCACCTACAACTAAGAGTTGTTACGACCCAAAGTCAAGACTTTAATAAACAAATCTGTATCACACAGAAAAGTCTACAGTAATAGATAAATCCGTCACCCACGAATATACCTACGAGTTTTTTTTGTTCCGTCTTTTGATAAATAAAGGTGCACAGAACCAATTGATAACCCGGACTTATATTCCCGAACAACAGCCTAGTATTATCAATCACCTCACAATAATCTTAATCAACGCAACGGAAAAAGATATTGTGGAATCACAAACGATGAGACGAAGATGTTTGTGATTAATTTTTATCTTGCCTATCGGAGATATAAATCTCAAGCCAATTATTCCAATTGAACTCATACGATAGAAACAACAAGATCAGATCCTACATCTACAAGAAAGTAGTATTTTTAAACTTCACAATCCCAATGAAGTCTTTAAGTCGTTAACTGGTTTAGAAGAGGAAACCAAAGGTTAAAGGAGAATCGACTCTAGCTTAGCACAACTAGTATCACACGAAATGTGTGGGGATTAGGTTTCCGATTTGCCAGAGTTCTCCCTTATATAGTCTTTCAAATCAGGGTTTGCAATCAATGTTA
Source organism: Papaver armeniacum (assembly GCA_023531295.1). Classification (NCBI taxonomy): domain Eukaryota; kingdom Viridiplantae; phylum Streptophyta; class Magnoliopsida; order Ranunculales; family Papaveraceae; genus Papaver; species Papaver armeniacum. The sequence continues at coordinate 50,082 of JAJJWW010013106.1, read as the reverse complement.
GCTTAGTAACAAAGCATTCAATATTCACCGTTAGATGAAAACCTGTTAGATTCAAGCTAATATTTCTCAACCATTGGATCGAAACCTTAGCTTGTTACACACAAATGAAATGTCCAATTTTGGGTTTATGTAACCTTTCCCAAATATTAACATTTGTTGGTTCAACAATGTTAACCAAATGGTTAGCCATATGAGCAATTTCAAATCAACCATATTCTTCTTGACCATAACTAGTTCAAATGACTCAAATGAACTAGTTAGAGAGTTTGTTCAATTGCTTAGATCTTATGTAACTACACAAGACACAATCGAAGCAAAACTGGTTTGATTCACTTGAATCGGTTCATGAACTTTATAGCCACGGTTTGCAAAAAGCATTCCTTAGTTTATATAAATATGAGTTCAAGAACAACCGATTTTAGATATAACCTACTCAAGTTCGCGGACTAGGTTCGCGGACTTGCTTCACGGAAGGAGTTCAAAAACTCCAGCAGAAATTCTTAGGTCGAGAACTTCCGCCAGTTCGCGGACTTGGCTCATGCCATATTCCGTTTCTCTTGATCAACAAAGTTCCCAAACTTTGGTTCAAGGAATAAGGACTTATACATATATGTGTTTCCACAACAATGCTTATATCCTACCAATGGTTATGTAAATAAAACTCTCATTTCAATCATTGAAACATTCTCAGAGAACGTTATATAGCCGTTATTCACAGACCATTTTTCGTCAGAGAAATTTTCAAAGTGATTAAAACATAACATGACATTCGTCACTAGGTAAAAATGAATTTGGCTAAGCGAAAGCTTACCAACACATATTTCGAGAAATAGATAGGCGAGTTAAACTCATCCAAATAACAAATGTGTATAATGAAAGTCTATATATCAAAACGACTTTTGTCTCAAGAATAGGAGATAGAGTAAATAGACTTTTGAGTGACAGATAAGTTCAAGTCTCCACATACTTTTTAGTCGATGAAGTTCCACCATCTCCTTGAGTAGTCCTTCGTATTGCATGATGATTTCCATGGAGTCTTGAGCTCAACTACACTTTCTATCCTAATCCGAGACCTTTAGCTAAAATAGGCTAGAAATCAAGACTTATAGTTTTGATCTATAACATTGACAAACATGCTTGAGATAGCAACGCATGCGAGTTCGACCGAGCAATGCTCTAACATTCCTTGATACTACGTCTAACTAGAGTGTAATCATTCATGCTTCGCAGTTATGTTTTCAATATGCACGACTTGAAAGATACGCGTTGTGAATGAAACAGTTCAAGTCAAATATCACTAACCTCAAGTGGAAGGATGATGTTGTCGTTGTAGCTCCTTACTTCTTCACTTCTTCAAGTCTTCGTAATACTTGTAATGTCTCATATCCTAATACTTTCAAGCTAACCTATACGAAGTTGACTCTAGTACATAATCAAGAGACTCTTTAAATGAGTTTTGGTTCACTAAAATATGATAACCAAACTTGACATACCAACGCTTGGTGGGTTCAACCGAGCTATGCTCTAACATAACTCTTCTTCTTGAAGGCAAAACAGAAACAAGGAATAACAAGTACTTCATCCCCTCGAAAGAAATCACCCAGTCTTGTGTTGGATTGGAGAAATTACAATCTGTAATTTTGTTTAAGATGATTCTTTTTTTTCTCTCTTGACCAAGAATCATAATCTTCAAGAGGGTTGTGATGAAATATTTTTGTTGTTTCCCTAGTTTGATTCTGTTTCTTTTTGTTGCTCTTCAGTTTGTTTAGCCAAGAACCGTTTATGTACATGAACGGTTTTTCCTTGTAAGACTTTTTGTTAGGGATAACCAAATTTTGTAGGGTTTTGGCCAAAGGTCTTTTTTGGAAATTTATCCCCCTATCTTCCTTCTTTTTAGAAGAAGATTTCTCCTCGAGTAAGAGTATTTCATTTATCTCGTTATATCATGTCCTCATCAAGTCTTTCAAGCAAAGAAAGTGATGTCTCGGGACATTCTTTTTCCTTATAAGAAAATTCGTTTTGACTCTTCTGATAGTGAGATGTTGTCCGACAAACGTTATTCCTCCCTTGTTGGAAATCCCTCTGTCTCTCATTTTGATAAGCTCTCTTTAACCATGAATCTCGTCTTGGAACAAGTAAGTGCCATGAAAAGTGAACTTGAATCTTCTTCTAAGAGACTTGAAAAAGATGGATAACCTTGAATCCGAGTTGATCTAATCAATATGATCTTGAAGAATATAGGGAATATGATAAAAGTATTCAAAGTAAGTGAAATGTTTTATGGGAGTCGTTTCTTTTAAATATTTGTCTAGGAAACTTCTTATGAGAATTTATTCTTGTGTTTTTTAAGAAGGATAACTAGGGTTTGGAATAACCATTATTGTGAGTACACATAGCTATTGCCAACGTTTTCATCTTGCAATGTTTTTAGATTTATTTGTTTAAATTCTAAAGTTGATTTGGAAGATGATTTTTGCAGTATTAATCTTTATGGTTTTATATATTGCAAATTGTTATGGGATATGTTGTTTACGTCCCAGTGAACCTTGATCATTCCATACTTGTTCAAAAGTTATCTCTATTATGTCAATATGAAAGTATTGATAAAAGATATAATGAACTTTTGACTACAAAAGTTAAAGCCTTTTATGTCATTATGCAAGTATTGATGAAAGAAAGGATGAACTTTTGTTTACAAAGATTAAGTCTATTATATGTCATTGTGCAAATAGTGATGAAAAATAGAATGAGTCTTTGATTATTCTTCAGTATTGGTCTTTCCCTGATCCACATCTTTGTGCATATACTGTGTTGCTCCGTAAGTTCTCTTATGATGAGCATGGACAATTGAATTGATCATTTTTCTTGTGGTTGATTCAATTGTGATTTTTTGGATACAAATTCATATTCTTATGTGATTTGTTAATGTCCAAAGAAATCCTTATTTTCTTGTAAAAGTAAGGTCGCTCTCTTTCAGGAATGACATTTTATGGGGGAGAGTTCTTAATTGAACTTGTGCTTAATTGCCAAATCTTTGTGGGGAGTGCGGCTGTGGAATATTATAGGGGTTATCTTGTATCTTTATAAACTCCTTGATGAATGCATTTAGCTTAGGCTATATGATGGCATCTAAACAAGTTGATATGTTGTTCTCTTTTGGTCATGAAGTATCTCTTTGAAAATTTCATGAGGATCCAACTAGTTTTCGTAACTTTGCCAATTTATATTGACAAAAAGGGAGAGAATTAATGTGTAGTTCACACTAAAAATACATATGGTTTACGGATCATTATGTAAGGGGGAGTGGTTTTCATTGTGTGATGAAGTATTGACTAAGGGGGAGTGATACATATCACCATAGTATTGTTGTCAAGGTTGTGATACAATTGAACTTTGATGTTGTATAATGATACTATGACACTGTATAACAATGATTGAGAGCAATTGTTTTCTCATTGTTATAGATACGAATCTTCAACAACTATGATGCTGAACCGAACATCTTTGGAATCATTGGAGTACTTGAAAGTGACGAAGATTTCGAGTAATGTTGAAGAACCAAGGAGATCAAGCATTTGGATGAGAAGCTACAAAGTTTATTTATTTTGTATCCATATGTATTGATAGTTTTGTCACTAAAATTGACAAAGGGGGAGATTGTTAGAGCATTGCTCGGTCGAACTCGCAAGCATTGCTATCTCAAGCTTGTTTGTCAATGTTAGTGACAAAACTATAAGTCTTGATTTCTAGTCTACTTATAGATGTCTCGGACTAGGATAGATTATGTAGTTGAGCATTAGACTTCATGATGTTCATCATTGAAGACGAAGAACTACTAAGGCGAGCTTGTAGAAATTTATCAACAAAAAGGTATGTGGAGACTGAAACTCATCTATCACTTGGAAAGTTTATTTCTACTCTATCTCCTATATTGAGGCATAAGTCGTGTTACGATATAGTTTTCTATTATACACATTTGAGATTTCGAGATGAGTTTAAATCGCTTACATATTTCTCGAAATATGTGTTGGCAAGATTTCGCTTCGACCAAGTTAATCTTGATCATGTGAAAATCGCCGAGTAACATTTTACATGGTCTGTGTGATACAATCATTTGGTGTAGACTTGGAATGTTTCGTTATGATTATTTCAATAACTTGAAAATTGATTTGATGTTAATAGTGTGTGAAAACGACTATTGTCATCCTCTAAGAAAGTTTCAATGATTGAAACGAAGAGTTTAGAATACTTAACCATTATTGGATTGTATTTTCCATGTCCGGAACCATATTATGCGTACTCGTATGCGTACACGTTGGTTTGAGAAGTCCGGGAACCTAAGTATGTGTACCCGTACGAGTACTGGCGTAAGGTTCATGTCCGAGATTTTCTGCAGGGATTGGTGGTATGCGTACGTGTTCGCGTACTAGCGAAACCCAATTTCTGTCCGGGTATTTCAAGTATGCGTACATGTTCACGTACTTGAAGGTTAAAGTTCTAAAATCGGTTGTGTACATGAACTATACATTTATATATTAAGGAATGCATTCTTTGCAAACCGTGGCTATAATGTTCATGAATTGATTTGACTGAATCAAAACGATTTTTCTTCAATTGTGTTCTTGTATACTTCTGTGAGAATATATCAATTGAACAACTCTTTAACTAGTTTCATTTGAGTCATTTGAACTAGTTATAGTTAAGATGAATAAGGTTGATATGAGAGTATTCATATGGCTAACTATGACATGGATGCAAGTGACGCACAATGATTATGCATTACAGAGTTGCATGCCAAGTTTGTGGTCCGCCGTAATGGTGCAATGCGGAGCCATAATAGCTCAACGCTCAGCCATAATAACGGTATATTGTATAGACCTTCAAGCACTAAGATAGTGGCACCCTGTAGGTCCAGTGAAGCGCAAAGGTGGCACTACACTATAAAGACATTCGACTAAGTAATGAAGCTTATTGGCCGACACAATGAAGCTTCATTGAAGGATTGGCAAGACATGGACAAAGTTGACAGATGCAACATGCGATGTTGGCATTTATGCATATCCGTGGAATTGAGTTGGCCCAAACTCAAGGATGATGCAAGAGTGAAGAATAGGCCAGGAGTTGGTCTATGGAATTAGTTCAAGGCTCTGGCCAAAGCTTGAACAATGCAAACAAGCTAGTAATGCAAGAGTGGCATTACTATTGTCAAACAGAATGGCTAAGTAAAGCATATGGCGCCAGATAACCAGATTGAGTTAAGGAGTTGGCCTAGATGATTAAGGCACAAGGATTGTCCGTGCATTAGCTTAAAGCAATAAGCATGCATGGCCAAGGTGGCTGAGCATTGAAACAAGGCAGGATTCGGTAAAGCACAACAGCTGTGCAATATGGCTCAAGTGGTGGTTAGGAGTTGGTTACGAGCTTTACAAGCATGACAAATGTTTGAGACAAGGTAGAACGGTTATAGAAGTAATTTATAACCATTTGTGAGTGTTCATAACCACCAAGAACATGTGTGAACTCATGTTATGACAACTCAAAAGGTGACAAATTGAAGTTGGCGGTTATGGAAACTACTTGGACACTTGGATGTTCAAGGCTTGTACAGCGGTTGCACAGAAGTTTTGGCCTGATCCTAGTTAGTATAAATATCATAGGAATCCAATAAGTTTAGTGTTGTTTGTTTGAGAGAAGAACCACTAATGTAGAGAGTGTTTTAGGCATTCACCAAAAGGGTGAATGGCTTGTTTTGGTCCATGTGATGGACGAGTTTTGTAATCTTCCTTTAGTGCAATAAAATGGGTTTGTTGCAGTATTCTTTGTGTTCATTATGTTGCTGATGTTGTGTGAGAATTGGTTAAGTACATGGCGGAACCTTTTATGCTTATGGGGGCATGAAGAGTTAGAGAGAAAGAAGAAAAGACTTCCATTGTGCAATGCCTTATGAGTGAAGGCAGATGCGTACTTTGATGTGAGTATGCAAGGCTGAATGATTTTGGGTGAAGTTGATTCACTGAACCACAATCATTGCCGGTCATGTCCCATGAAAATTTTAGGTGATTAAATGGGCGTGTGACACTAACCTTGGTTAACTATTGTTGACCCAACACGGTGTACACGTTTAGGTACGGCTACATAAACCTAAATGAAGGTACATTTCTATAACAAAGCTTAAGGAGACCTAGAGCCAAAGATAAGTTAAGAAGTTTGGTTAAAAATTTTGAGCCTAAAATTAGATGGAATTCTTAGGATCGTAAAAGTTTGAAGTTAGTAGGTATGAATCCCAAGTTAATTCACAACTCGGAAAAATGGTAAAAAGGTAATATTTGGTTGTTTTGGAATGCTTCAATCACTTCACCTACAATAGTTTCTATAACAAAGCAAGTAATTACCGTGAATGTGGGGGAGTTTTAGTGTCAGGGATTCATGTTGCTTCACTTATTGTTGATAGAAGAACACTATGGTCTGAATTGGAAGGTGTTAGTAGTATGGATTTACCATGGCTTTTAATTGGTGACTTTAATACTGTATTGAGTGTTGAAGAGAAGATAGGTTGAAGAGCTCCTTTAAGAGTGGCAATGCAATATTTCCATGAAGTGTTGAATTCTTGTAGCTTAATTCAACATCCAAATTCAGGATTACAATATACTTGGAGTAATAACAGAGCTGGTGGTAAAAGGATTGTTTGTACTTTGGATAAAGCATTATACAATTTAAAATGGATTGAAAAATATCCTGGTTGGAGCTATAAAGTGGGTGTAAGAAGTATTTGATCATAGTCCACTTTTGGGTTCATGTGCAATGGTTCCCAAACCAAAAAAATGTTCCTTTTAGAGTTTTAATAGTTTGGCTTGAACAAGAAGATTTCAAGAACTTAATTCATGAGTTTTGGAATGAGGAGATGAATGGCAATCCTGTTTTGTATTTATGCAGAAATTGAAGAAACCGAAAATAGAAATAAAAGAGTGGAATAGGAAAATCTTTGGAGATGTTAGAATAAAATTGGCAGAAGCTGAAAATGAGGTCTTTAATGCTACTATCATTTCAGATAAAGAGGCAAGCAATATCACTTTATTAAATAATTTAGTGGTGGCTAGAGGGAAGCAGGAAATCTTGTTACAAAAACATCAATCAATTCTTCACCAAAAATCAAGAGAACTCTGGGTTAAAGATGGAGCTGCCAATACCAGATTCTTCCATACTTCTATAAAAATGAGACAAATTTGCAAATGCTATAACGAGCTTGAAGATGATTCTGGTTCTATCATAACTGATCAAAGTAGGATTGCTTGTTCTTTAGAGAATCATTTTAAAGAGAAATTTAAATTTAAAGAAACAATTTTCATTGAAGGAATCTTTTATGCTATCCCTGAAGTAGTGACTCAAGAAGAAAACAGAATGCTAGAAGAAATTCCTTATGCTCAAGAGATCAAAGAAACAGTTTTCTCAATGAATCCAAATAGTGCTCCTGGTCATGATGGATTTCCAGGTTTTTTAGATATGCGTGAGAGATTATTGGTGGTGGTGTTATAAATATAATAAGATATTGTTGGAGAAAATGATTCATCCCAAGAGGTCTTAATTCTAACTTTTTATTCTTACTTCCAAAAGTCAAGTGTGCTATAAGACCAAACCAATTCAGACTTATAGGCCTCAGTAACTTCAGTGTTAAAATTTTCACAAAGATTATGACAACAAGGATGTATAGTTTGATGGGTAAGATCATATCTGAACATCAAGGTGCATTCTTGAAAGGTAGATGCATACATGAACAAATTTTATTAGCATATGAGATGATTAATGAACTTGATACAAAGAGGAGGGGAGGAAATGTAGGGCTTAAACTGGATATTACACAAGCATATGATTCTCTGAGTTGGGAGTTTCTATTTGAAGTTATGAGGAAATTTGGCTTTTCTCAAAATTGTGTGAAGTGGTTACACCAATTGTTTGTATCAAAAAGAATTCCAATCTTAGTAAATGGTGGACCAGTTGGCTTTTTTGAAGTGAGAAGAGGATTGATACAAGGTGACCCTCTGTCACCAATTTTCTTTGTTTTAGTCAAGATGTTCGAAAGGTAGGAGCTTAACCAAAATGGTAGAGGAAAACAAGATAATACCAATGGTAAATTTCGTGAGTGGTTCACCCTACTCATATATTATTTGCAGATGATGTTTTCTTATTCTTTAATGGACAAAAAAAGAATATTCAAAAGGTGTTAAAACTGCTACAAGATTATCAATCATCCTGAAAAATTGCAAATGAATGTCAGATGAATCTATCTAATTTTCCTGAAAAATACTTGGGAGTCTTATTACAACCTGGGAGAGTAAAATCAAGTATTGTTTGGGGAGTAGTTGAAATGCTTCAAAATAGATATGCTAGCTGGATTGGTAAGATGTTGTCTTTCAAAGATAGACTTACTCTAATTAAGTCAATTTTATGCAACATACCAATATATAACATGTCAGTGTACAAATGGCCTGTGAGTGTAATAAAGACTTGTGAAAGACTCATTAGGATTTTTTTATGGACTGGTAATCCATATGAAAGAAAGTGTGTAACTCTAAAATGGGAAGAAACATGTGCTCCAATGGAGGAATGAGGCTTGGGCATAAGAAGATTGGAAGTGATTAACAAAGCTTTACTAATGAAATTAGTATGGAAATACAGAATTCAGATGCTGAATGCGCAACATTTATGGGAGAAAAATTATACACTATAAATGGTGATTGGATTTCTAGTTACAAGAAGTCTTCAATTTGGCCTGGCTTAAAAAGTGTTATTGAAGAAGTAAAGAAAAACACTAGATGGATTGTTGTAACTGGAGAACAAATCTCAGTGTAAGATGCTTGGATCAAAGAAAAACCTCTCATTGAACTATTTCCTAATGATGCATTTATTCTACAGAATAACAACATGAGAGTGTCTGATATAATAGTGGATGGGGAATGGCTCATATCTCAAAGAATGCTTCAATATTTTCAGGTAGATGAATTACCAATTATCTCAAGACAGGAGGATACAAGGATTTGGAGTGGTACAATGTCAGGCAAGTTCACAGTTTCATCAGCTGTTGAATTAATAAGATTACATTATACTCCCTCCGTTCCACTTTAGATGATGTTTTAGGGTTTTTTGTATGTTCCAAAATAGATGAGAGTTTAGCTATTTTCTCTAAATTCTCACTGATTTACCCTTTCTTTGGGATCACAACATAACATTCATTGCCCTTGTTATCAGTTAGAGATAATTAATCTAATTTAACATTTTAAATCTATTCTCTATTATCTTAGAATATTTGGTCATCACAAGTGGAATTACATGGGGATTCATAATTTATACTAGAATCCAGAAACAAAAAACTAGGAGGTTTAAATTTTTAGGAAGGTATAAATATGGGCAGATTTGGAAAAAAATTACTCTCTTTGATGTTTCTTAATCTGCGTGAAAAACTTTACAACATCATCTAAATTGGAACGGAGGGAGTAATAAAGTTGAATGGGCTAAATATGTATGGAATCATGTACTTCATCCAACAACTGCTAGTAATATATGGAAATTGGTGAGGGAATTTGTCTGAAAATGATGAAAAAATGCAAGGAAAAAGGTTTCGGTTAGCTTTAAAATGCTATATCTGAAGAAAAATACGATAACCTTGAGCATATTCTCGGGCAATCGCAACTTCATTCAACTAATCTGGAAGTGGTTGGGAGATATTTTTTTATTTTGTAATCCTATATCTTATGAAGATGTGAAGAATTTAGCTAAACAGAAAAGTGGAGTAGTAAAAGAAGTGTGGATCTTAGCAGCTTCAATAAAAATGATGGAACTTTGGTTCTTAAGAAACAGAATATGTTATGAAGATGATAAAGTGGATTTGGGAAGGTTAAAACAAAAAATAAAACAATACACAAAATATTGTTCAATAAGAATGTTGATGGTGGTTTTTAGTTCGGGGTCAAAATCGTAAAATCCTGTATTTAATGTGTTGTCATTCTGCAAAGGAACAAAAGCCATTTAAGAAGTGACGAGTGCAAAAAACCTCTTCGTTCATTGAGAAATTCAATATATATATGAAATTCACTCAGAATGGTGCGTGTGGCAGCAATCCCAAATACTCTGTGAATTTTTCCACCAGCATTATTCACTAATGCATTGCGCGCCTAATATTCTCCTGTGCTTTGTTCCGTAGCCGAACTCCCAATATTGACATGACATGACGATTAATTTTCACTATCAGCAGAGTAGCATGAATCTCCCGAAGTGTCAGTATTGAGATCTACACAAAAATACTCACAAAGGCTGCATCGTTCTCTGACAAAGAGATTTTCGTATCGACGCACTTTTAATTAAAAGATGGCTCGATCGAACATGTTTAAATTCCTTAAGGAAAATGCTGGTACCTGTTCATATCGGGTCTCAAAATGATCATGGCCACCACGACTAGGTCGTCGCAAATTCAACAAGCCTAGACATCGCTCCCATGAACAAGGCAATCACCGTAGTGACCACCAGCAGGCCACCATTGCCCTAGGCGATCGAGTCCTATTTAGTTCACTCATAAGCGCTTCAAACGTTAAACCAAATTTGGGTGATCGCGCTATTTGATAATAAGCTCAAATGAGCTAATACCGGCAAATACGGTCTCAAAAAACATCATGACCGTCCAACTTAGCCAGCCTATTTGGACGGCTAAGATCTTCCTTGGAATGATCAAAGAGGCGCCGATATGCCCATTGGCGGCCCAACATCTCCTTGGTCGATCGACACACTGCACAAGCCTATAGGGCATTAAATCGTTTTCCCGAAATAGGGCAAACACGCTATTTCAAAACCTAAATTTTAGGTTGCGGCGGATACTATTATCGCAAATCATCACATCCGTCCAACTTAGCCAGCCTATTTGGACGGAGCTTTATATCGTTTTGCATTTATCAAGGAGGTGCACATGAGTTCACCACCGGCCCAATTTTATTCCCACTCGATCGACTTGCCCAAGGAAGTCAATGACGCGTCAAACCGCTGATCGAACTAGGGTGAATGTGGCCGTCTCTAAACCCTAATTGGTGTTTGCGGCGACATGTTACTGTCGCAAATCGATCACGACCGCCTTCTTCGCCAGCCGAATCGAATGGCTTAGATCTAATTTAAGATGGCCCAGGAGATATCAGCATTCTCACTGGCCGCTCATATTCATGCATGGCAGATCGGCCTTGTTCAAATTAGCGCTCAGCGCTTTGGTTCGTTGAACCAAACCAGGGTTGGCCGCACGGTTTCCAAACCTTAAATCAATGGCGGCATACATCTGCCGCAAAAACTATATCGTCCGTCCAACTTAGCTAGCTTGGTCGGACGGTTGGATCAAATATTAGGCGATCAATGAGGTACCTCAATGATCACATGCCAACCCTCTCCTGCAATGACCGATCGAATGAGCTACGGCTGGCCCGTACGATCCCGGATGATCACCAAAAGATGGCCCTTTGCTGCTTCATCAGCAGTCACTAACTGCCGCAAATCGTCTCGACCACTCAACTTGGCCAACCGATTTGAACGATCTGGATCTAATTTAGATCAACCGATAGGATTTTAGAATGGCTACCATCCGCCACTCGCCTACATGGAGTGATCTACCAAGCAGTAACTCATCCCTAGAGCTACCAAACGATTGCCAAAAGGTGTCCGGTCGTGCTCTTATTTTAAGACGATCGACTCGCGACTAATTTAGACAAGCTCTAAAAAAACGATGCTCCATGTACATCGATTATTTTAAGCGCTTAAAAGCGATGCTTTACGAGCATCGAATACGATAGTTTATATCGGCCTCATAAACAACTTAGTTGTTTAACATAATAACACCATATGCTATTCTTTGCGGCAAGTCCCACGACTTTACCCACTTACTCGAGACATCAAACGTGTTATAAACTGGGGATACTCACTGGGTATTGGTCTGGAAGTTTACAGCGTGCGGCGTGCAACGCGCCCACTACGAGAAAGTGTCGAGAAATGACGGACGGTTAACGATGATGAGAGTAGTGGATAAAGGTGTGACAAAGTGATGATCACCACCTCTTACACAACCCCATTATTCCACTACTTCATCCCCTCCACTTCCTACGAGATCAGGGGTGCGCTCAAATGACTTGTATAAATAGGTTCTCAATCTATTTCGACAATAGGAACACAAGTGTTATCAACACAGTATCCAGAAAACACCAAGAACTGATAGCTTACATTATGCAAGCCAGTTCCACATTTTGATACAAGTCATAAACAGCCACACCTTCATAATTCAATATTCTGATCTCAAACACCTTCTTCGCTTCCCTCCCTAAGATCAACCCCTTTTTCCTTCACTTTATGACCGAATTGAATCTGGAACGACCATTTCTTAGTATAGGCCAAAGTATTACAGATTGATATCTCGAATCTGAAAGTACTCCCATGCAGTGCATTGTTTAGGGTTTGAATTCGTTTCTCATCAACACACCCAAATTTACCAAAAACAACAGAATCAGTTTTTACCCTCAAACAAAGAATAAAAAGCTCTATGCGGGATTGTAGTTATGAGTTTATGATCTTCAAGTATTTTGAGTTGAAAAATCCTCCTATAAAGATGTAGAGGATTGTGGAAATTAGATTTAATCTACCTGAAATAAATCAAACATTGATATGTTGTGATGGTGCTTCTAGGGGAAATCCAGGGGCAGCTAGGTATGGTTTTATATGCAGAAGAGATCAAGGTGAATTTATATATGCTGAAGCTAGAGGTTTGGGTATTGAAACTAACTTCATTGTTGAAGTTATGGCTATTATAGGTGCTGCAGAATGGGCAATGGAAAATAGTAAGTTGAATATCTGTATAAACTCTGACTCCAATGCAGCAATATAAGCATACACTTCTGTAAATCTACCATGGATCTGTCAGGCAAGATGGAATAAAATAAAAGAACTACTTGTGAGGATTCAATTTGTACATAGCTTGAGGGAAGTAAATTTCTCAGCTGATTCTCTTGCAAAGAAAGGTGCAGGTTTGGAGAGGGGAACAAGTCAGATTTTCACAGCTAGACCAAGTTTTCTATCTGCAATGGAATCACCTGACAGAATTTACTATAGGTTTTGTTAGTTTATGGGCTTATGGGATTTGTCTGAGTCTAGTTTGAGTTTTGCTTATTTTTTAGTCTTTTGCTTTTGTTATCTTTTAGTTGAACTTATCTTTGTAATTTTCTCTAAATGAGTAATAAAATTGAATTGATTGAGCAAAGAAAAGAAGGTACATTTCATTTGTGTGTAACAAGCTAAGTTCGATCTAACGGTTGAAATATATTAGCTTGAATATAATCAGGTTTTCATCTAACGGTGAATATTGAATGCTTTGTTGCCAAGGTAAATTAGATTGCAAACCCTGATTTGAAAACTATATAAAGGAGAACTCTATCAACTGGGAAACCTAATCCCCACACCTCATGTGTGATACTGGTTGCATAATCTAGAGTCGATTCTCCTTTAACCTTAGGTTTTTCACGAAACCCTGTAGGTTAACGACTTAAAGACTTCATTGGGATTGTGAAGCCAGACCCAACTATTTTCTTTGTAGTTACGTGATCTGATCTTGCATATTCTATCATGTTTGGGTACGATCTTATTTAAGATTGGCTCGAGATTTATTCTCCAATAGGTAAGATAAAAAGTATTCATAAACATCTTTGTCTCATCGTTTGTGATATCACAATATCTTTTTTCGCTACCATACGATTAAGATTATTATGAGGTGATTGATATTTCTAGGTTGTTCTTCGGGAATATAAGTCTGGTATATCAATTGGTTCCTGTTCACCTTGATTTATCAAAAGGAGAAACAAAACTCATAGGTATTTACTGTGGAGAGCAGTTTATCATTCCTATAGAATTTTCCTCATGTGACACAAATTTGTTTATAAAGTCTTCGACTTTGGGTCGTAGCAACTCTTGGTAGTGGGTGAGATCGGCTAAAGGGAATCAAGTGCGTAGTATCTTTCTTGGGATCGAGACGTTAAGGAGCGCACTGTACCTTGAATCACTTTGTGAGATTGATTAGGGTTCAACTACGGTCAATCCGAAGCTCATTGGTAGTAGGCTAGTGTATGTAGCGGCTTAATACAATGTGGTGTTCAAATCTGGACTAGGTCCCGGGGTTTTTTTGCATTTGCGGTTTTACTCGTTAACAAAATTATGGTGTCCATGTTATTTCTTTTTCGCATTATATAATTGAAATATCACAGGTTGTGTGTTGAATCGATCAATTGGGAAATACAACCTTTGGTTGTTGATTGAAATTGATTGATCCTTGAACATTGGTCTTTGGTACCGTTCAAGTTATTTCTCTTATTTCAATCGGGCTCGCAAATTCCTAGGGAATATAAGTTTGGTATATCAATTGGTTCATGTTCACCTAGATTTATCAAAAGACGAAACAAAACTCGTAGGTATTTCTGTGGGAGACAGATTTATCTATTCCTATAGACTTTTCCGTGTGAGACAAATTTGTTTATCAAGTCTTCGACTTTGGGTCGTAGAAACTCTTGGTTGTGGGTGAGATCAGCTAAGGGAATCAAGTGCGTAGTATCCCTGGGGATCGGAGATGTAAGGAGCGCACCATGTACCTTGAATCGGGTGTGAGATTGATTAGGATTCAACTACAGTCTGGTCCAAAGTTCATTGGTAGTAGGCTGGTGTCCGTAGCGGCTTAATACAGTATGGTGTTCAAATCTGGACTAGGTCCCGGGGGTTTTCTGTTTACGGTTTTCCTCTTTAACAAAATTATGGTGTCTGTGTTATTTCTTTTTCGCATTATATTTTGTTATATAATTGAAATATCACAGGTTGTGCGTTAAATCGATCAATTGGAAAATCCAACCTTTGGTTGTTGATTGAAATTGATTGATCCTTGAACATTGGTCTTTGGTATCGTTCAAGTTATTTCTCTTATATTCAATCGGGCTCGCAAATTCCTATTTGCTAATTGCAGATTGAATTGAGAGATAGAGATATAAAACTCTTGGATATACTTTTCTCTAGATTGAGTCTAATTGTCTAGTTGATTCTCTTGAATGTATATTGGAGTTTGTCTATTCAGATTTCCAAACGAATTATTGGGTGTGGTTTTTGTACCCCTGCCTTTTCAAATTGTATCACAACTTTGACAATAATACTACGATGATATGTATCACTCCCCTTAGTCAATATATACTTCATCTCATAATGAAAACTACTCCACCTTACATAATGATCCGTAAACCATATGTATGTAGTGTGAACTACAAAATAATTCTCTCCCTTTTTGTCAATATAAATTGGCAAAGGTACGAAAACTAGCGGGATCATAATGAAATTCTCAAAGAGATTATTCATGACTAAAAGAGAACATATCGACTTTTTTTTCGATGATTTCACATAGTCGAAACTTACTGTATTTATCAAGGATTTTATAAAGATACAAGATAACTCATACAATATTCCACAGCCGCACTCCCCACATAGTTCAATTAAGAACTCCCCCCCCCCCCACACACACACAAAATAAAATATCATTCCCGAAAGAACTACAAGAGCGACCTTACTTTTACAAGATAAGAAGGATTTCTTTGGACATTAAAAAATCACGTGAAACATGAATTTGTATCCTGTAAACTCGAATAAATTAACCACAAGAGAACCTTAATGATTAATTTAATCGGAAATGCTCAACATAAGAAAACTTACGGAGCCATACAATACTTTCACATAGAAGTGGATCAGGGAAAGATCAATACTACGGAATATTCAAAAGTTCATTCTATCTTTTATCAACATTCAAAAGATCAAACCTTAATAGACTTAACTTTTTACATATATGGGACAATCATAGTTCACGGACGTAAAGACACATAACCCATAATTTTTTTGCAATATATAAAACCAATAAAGATTAATACTGCAAAATCATCTTCCAAATAACTTAGATAAAATCTAAAACATTGCAATATGAAAATCGTTGGCAATAACTACGTGTAATCACAATATTTGCTATTCCAAACCCTAGTTATCCTTTTTAAAACACAAGAATAAATTCTCATAAGAAGTTTCCTAGACAAAATAAAAACAACTCCTAAGAACCAAAAAACAAACTCAAACTTGAGTTAAAGAACACTTCTGGAACCATCACGGGTCTAGAGACATTAGAGCTTGTGATTGAAAGCATCCATATCTTCTTCGGAGAAGATATCCTCATTGAGAAGATCTTTAACATGTGTCTTCATGAGAACAAGGTCAGAGTTAACCTTTTTCACCTCAGTTCGTAACACATCGAGACCTTTCATATTATCAACGAGCTGCAGTTTCGCTTCCTCAAAGTATTTAAGAAAATCATGAACCACTTCGGTCGAAACCATCTCATCATTCTCTACATCTTGATGAGTATAAGCATAGTAGCATGAGACATCAGAATAATCAACAGGAGTTTGATATTTGATATCATCAACTTCTACTAGGGTTCTTTTGTTCTTCCCATTGGACCCGAAACCAATACCTTTATCTAGAAAACCTCTTGCAAAATCACAAGTGCGAGAAAGTGATGACATTATTGACAAACGAAAATAACCTAGAGTATACGTAGCGAGTAGCCACTCAATAGGATTGGTATTTAAAGGGTTTTTTAGGCAATAACTTTAGGGTTTCTAAAAATTGGTTCGTGACAAGCCAATGTGGATACCCGTACGAAAAACAATATGGTCCCCAAAACGAAACTTAAAAACCGTAAAGTACCTCTTTACAAGGTAAAAAGGACACAACAAGATTTTGCTACGTGAATATTTTCTTTCACAATTTTTGGCTGAATAAATTTTATATTATCACAAGAGGAAAAAACTTAGAGCATAAAAGTAGCTCACAACTCAATTGTAAAAAAAAAAAAAAAAAATCCAAAAATTAACAAGTAGACAATCGAAGTGATTCTTGGAACAAAAAAATACTTAGGCAAAACTATCTGTAGACAATAGTTTAGCTATGAACGATAAGAAAATAGCTCAACTAAACAGAAAGTATTTTACCAGTAAGTATACCCGATTATTAGCATATCTTACTCAACAAGATTTTTCATGAGTAAGAATTCAACCCTTGTGATTAATTAACACAAGTATGAGCTTTATGCTAATCAAACGAATATTGGTCATGGTTTCCTCTTTTTCCTTATAATTTTTGGTGGAAATCCTTTGTGATGTGAAAAAGTATCATAAAACTTACTATCATCAAAGTATGAGACTAAGTTTGAATCCTTACTAGAAGAAGTTTGTTTGGAGGATTTTGACAGCCTATTGATAAGATCCTTGTATCCTTCAATTATCAGATTAAGGTTATCTTTCATATCTCCATTGTTGTTTTCACCCACTGGTACCTTTCTCACATCTTGATAATCACCCTTCACCTTAGGATGAGAAGGACCTTTCTGAAATCTCCTTGACTGATTTGTATTAATGCTACAATTAGTTCGAATGTTCGATGAACAGATTGAACTGACTTTCCTGGAAGAATTCACAGGGTAAGTACTAAAACCAATAGGTTTAGACATCTGAATGTCAGTTACACCTTTGAGTATTAAATCTAAGGTGTGTTGAAGTCGACCAAAATAATTGTCAGTCAACCTCAGTTTGCCCTTCCGTTGAACATGTCCTTTTGAATTATAAAAGAGACATACTTTCTGATCACCGGTGTGATTAGAGAGAGTATGATTAATGACATTAGAAGATTACTTCCTTCCGTGAGATATGGTGATTCCTTTATTAATGAAAGTACCAAGCGCATCTTTAGCAGACAGAAGGGTTTGCAAATTAGCTTCTGAAACAGGTTTTATTAGAGAAACATGATTACATGTAGTCATATTTTCTAACAACACTGTTGAGTCAGGAGCAATTGGTATAGTGGATTCCATAGAGAATCCTTTATATTGAATAAAGAGATTACTCAATATACTATGACATTTTCCTCACGAAGAACCCTTAATTGGGAATCACTATCCTTTACCATACCAATAATCATATTGACCTTGTGTTTCATCCTATTGATTTCAACTGCCTGGATTCTAACAAGTTTTAGAATCACTGCACTCTCTTGGGATGCTTCCCTTTCTACTTCAGATTGATCGATCGTCAGTAGGATAATCAGGGTAACACTTTTCAATACTTGTCTGTTTTATGGGAATAAAATGTTCATCTATGTGTGAGATTGACAAGTCTTTCTCTTTAATAGATTACATAGAAACAAAACTTTTATCTCTGGTGATGCATTTGTCAGAGATAACACTTATGTCCATAGATTCAGATTGGTACAAACACAGAATTATGAAGTCTTTAACGTGTTTGCCTGCTCTGATACCAATTGAAAAAGCGAGGGTACAACAACCACACCCAATATTTCGTTAGGCAATATGTATGGATTAACTATAATATAATTCCAAGAGAATCAACTAGCTAGTCAGACTCAATCAAGGAAAATATATCCAAGAGTTATATCTCTGTTTCTCAATATAATCAAAGAATCAAATGATCTAATCCTATGAGCTTGATTGTTATGATAAACAACTTGAACGCACAAAGACCAATATTCAAGTATCAATCAATTTCAATCAACAACCAAAGGTTGGATTTACCAATTGATTAAACTACGCACAACCTTTGATATTTCAATTATATAGAAAATATAATGCGGAAAATAAATAACACAGACACCAGAAGTTTTGTTAACGAGGAAACCGCAAATGCAGAAAAACCCCGGGACCTAGTCCAAATTTGAACACCACACTATATTAAAGCCGCTACAGACTATAGCCTACTACAAGCGAACTTCGGACTGGAATGTAGTTGATCCCGAGCTAAGGACCAATCATTGAAAGTCTCTCATGAGATCGTGTTACTAAAAAAATAGAACTATCTCATGGTAACAATACACAATATGTAATCATGAAGATCAAGTTTTGTGATCATCTTTTCTAAGATACAAACTTGTATAAACAAGAATTGATATGCTTAAAAGGAAGAATAACTTTTTCCACAAGGATTTACACCAAGAATGGTTACCATAAGTGTATGAAAAAGTTTCTTTGACAATAAAAACCAACATCCAATGGCTTTGATTATTGCTTATAACCTGTTATACTTAAGAATTTCAATCATCCTTAGCTGATCTCACTCACAACTAAGAGTTGCTATAACCCAAATTCAAAGACTTTATAAGCAAATATGTCTCCTACAGAAAATTCTATTCTAATAGATAAATATATATCCCACAGAAATACCAACGAAGTTTTTATTCCGTCTTTTGATAAATCATGGTGAACATGAACCAATTAATAATCCGGTCTTATATTCCTGAAGAACAGCCCAGAAACATCAATCACCTCACAATAACTTAACTATATGGTAGTAGAACAAGTTATTGTGGAATCACAAAGAATGAGACGAAGAGCTTTGTGATTACTTTTTATATCTTACCTATTGGAGATAAATCGCGATATAATCTTGGAGAAGATAGTACTCAATACGATAGAACAAGTAAGATCAGAACACGCAACTACAGAGAAAATAGTAAGGTCTGGCTTCAGAATCCTAATGAAGTCTTTAAGTCGTCAACCTATAATGGTTTTAGGAAAAACCTAGGTTAAAGGAGAATCGACTCTAGTCACAACTAGTATCACACAGGAGGTGTGGGGATTAGGTTTTCCAGTTGCTAGAGTTCTCCCTTATATAGTCTTCAAATCAGGGTTTGATAGATTTGAAACAAAGCAATTAATATTCACCATTAGATGAAAACCTGATTTAAGATTCAAGCTAAGTTTTCTTAAAACCAAAGCAATATCTCTCCACCATTAGATGGTCTTATCGTGTTTCACACAAATGAAATATAGCTTCATTTAGATATGGGTAACCGTACCTAAACCTGTATATTGAGTTGGCTCAACAATAGTTAACCGAAGTTAGCCATATGAACACTTTTGTATTAACCACCTTCATCTTAACACTTATAGATCAAATGATAATCAAATGAATCTAATTGTGTTACTCTTAGAGTTGTTCAGTTGTTTATATTCTCATAGAAGTATACAAGACACAATTGAAGCAAAATCGGTTTTGATTCAAGAGAATTAATTCATGAACATTTAGCCACGGTTTGCAAAGATTGCATTCCTTAATATATAAATTTATTTGTTCATGAGTATGAAATCATACTTAACTGATTTTTTAACTTAAACCAACTTAGTTTGCAAACAAGTACGTAAACTTAAGTTCCGGACTTTAGTCATGTCCGCTGGGTTAAACGGTACGCATAATCGTCAGTTCTTAACGAACTCGGTGAAACGATTTCGCAAACGTGTATGCAACTTTGGTTCTCGAACTTTAACAGTTAAAAGCGTTTGCATATGGGTATGCATACTTGGTTCCCGGACCCAAATCATTACTATAACAGTTTGCATATTGTACGCATACTATTTTATATTCAGATAATGGTTGATTGTTATAAACTCCCGTTTCAATCATTGAAACATCCTTAGAAGAAGACAATAGCTGTCTCACACAAACTATTAGCTAATAAGTAATTATCAAGTGATTGAATGATCAATATAAAAGATTCCGAGTCTACATCAAATGACTGTCTCACACAAATCATGTAAGATGTTTGTTAAGCGCATATTTTGCATATATTTAGTGTCGAATCCATGCTAGTAATTGCTATATATTCTTGTGAATTATTGTATATTACTCTTGTTTTCTATCTTATGTGTTTACTCAGGTGAATCATCCAAAGTCAATGGAATCGGGGTTGAAATGGCTCAAAAGGGGAAAGGACCGAGTTACAGAACTGCCTAGGTTGGGAAACCCCACCGTAGATGCACCGGTTTCAAGAGAATTTTCATAGTCGAGTTACGGCGAGAAAGCAAGCCGTATGCAAATCCGGGAAGCTTACGGTTTGGAAAGCTTTCTCAACCAAACCGTAGGTACAAATTAGAATATATGAAGGATTTGAACACACCATCTTGTAGAGGACGAAGATACAAAAAGAATGCAAAAATAATGAGCTTAATCGGACGTGGATGAAGAAGTTATGGCCAAAATGGTGAAGGAAAACAAAGGAGTAGATTCTCAAGCACCCAACCCAACCGTACGTAAAGTCGGGAACATTCTTGGTTGGGAAACCCAACCGTATCTCTGACATAAAAGGTGCGAATTTGGGCTTCTAAATCAAGGAAAACGCGGTCCCTAAGGATTCTAAACCATATAATTCGGGGTATTATATAAGGAGAGCCCCAATACATTAAGAAGACACATCTCATATTATATTTTTCTTCTTCATTAAAAACCTAGGGTTTACCCCTTTAGGGGGAACCTATTCTTTTTGTAATCATGAGTTGCTAAACCTTTGTTGATTGAGGATGAATTCAATGTTCTAGCGTGAAGCTCTATTATTATACAAGTTTGTTCGGAGTTTTAATCACATCATCATTTGTTTTCACTATTTGATCTTTATGAGTAATTATTGGATTGATTTGGAGTGCACGCTAGATTGATTTACTAATTGTTCTATTGCTAGTATTGGGTTAGGAGATAAGTAATCGTCGAATAATTCATACACAAGTAGAAATTGCAAGACCTTGCAGGAGGGATTCTCGTGGAGCAATTGCGGTGAATACAACACCAGCAAGTGGACCTTGAGCTAAGAGTTTAACTCACTGGGATCAACCTAATTCACAAAGCCTAAGCGTTCGATCGGATTACACCTTGAGTGAGCTACTACTTGGTGGTTCGGTTGGATAGAATCTGGATATTGGAGAGCTTCCGTATCCGTGGTAAAAGGAGTTTTGAGGATAGCACCGAGCTAGTCGCTTTCCTACGGTTGGTGATGAATGGTTCTAACGAAGATAGATAAGTATACTAATCCAATTATCGCTTGGTAACGGCGAAGGATTCCTTGATCATCTCTTTCTTTTTATTCATTATTCTTTCTATTTTACTTTAATCAAACAATCCCCCTTGTCTTTTATTATTTTGTGAACTAAATAACATATCAATTACACACTCTGTGGGAACGATCCTTACTTACTTTGCTATATTATTTATTTAATTAGTGAGAAATATCTTGATTAATTTGTTGTGGTTACGACACGCATCAAATTTTGGCGCCATTCTTGCGGGAGCGGTTGTTAATTGATTTGTTATTTGTTTAACTTGTTTTTGTTTTTATATTTTTTCTTGTGTTCTTGTGAGTCGTCATGTTTCCTTATGGACATAACATGTACGGAGCACAAGACCAATCATCATATTATTGTGGTAATCAATTTGGATTTCAACCTCATTCATATAACAACTACCAACCATACCCTACATAGCCTTATGGATACTCTCATACATATCAACAACCTTATGACGGGTATGTACGCGAGCAATCAAAGGGATGGGAGGATAGTTATGCTTCTGATCAGTTGTTTTCTAGTAATATGCAGATGACAGAGAGTGTGGAAAGACCTACTCCTCTTTATCATGTTATTTCGTCATTTATGTCAAAAAAGAAGAGATACAATCAAAATTTCATCGTGAATAATGGAGGAAAACGTATTAATATCGTAAAACTTTCTAAACAATATGATCGATTAGAAGAAGATGGAGCATCATAAAAGACTCTCGAAGAAATTAACAAGGTAATACTGATGTAACTTCAACGTCGTTGGGATATTGAAGATTATGAGGTTGACGAAGACTCTGATGAAGATGAGCAACCTTTGGAAAATCCTTGCAATAATGGTAATGTTATTTCAACTCCGGATCATAATAACGATCACTCGCCTATTCAAAAGGAGGAGAATGAATATGACATAACCGTTGTTATAAATGGTGTAACGTACTCAAATAATGATTTTATGATTTTCACCAATGAACTAGAATTTCTAGGAGATGATTCTGATTCTGATGACGAAAGTGTTGAACAAATAGTGATTGAGAATGAAACCTAATTGGCTGAAGTTGTGGAAGACCCAATTGAGCTAGCCAAGGATTATAATGATGCTGAGATTTCGGTTAGGCTTAAACCGACGAAGAATGGCTAAATAGTTTGATAGAGGACCACGATACAAATGAGGTAAATAATTCATTGCAATTCTTTAAGAATGATGAGGATCCTGTAATACGAGAGATTGTGGAAGGTTTGTCTAATCCTTTGCATATTTCTCAATCTTTTGATCCACATCACTTGGGATTGAGTATTTGTGCTTCTAAAATTTCAAGGATTATTTTACTTCTAAGTATATACCACTTGATGTGTTTGATTCTAGTATTGTGCAGGTTTCATCGAGAGGAACCTATAGAAGTTCCCTTATTTTATGTTCTCTATCCACTTTTGAGTGTAGAAAGGACTAAGTGTGGGGAAGCTTTAAAGTTATAACAATTTCATTATTCATATGTTATGCTAATAATTGTGTGAAGTTGTTATTAGAATTGCAGATTGTTTTCTCAAGGCGAGACTACCAGATTTTCAGATTGTTGGTATATGGACGATAACAAGAGAGTCGGGCTGACGACTTTAAACCAAGCGCTTAATGGGAGGCAACCCATAGGTTTTGTATCTTAAACCCTTTTATTTTTTGTTTTTATTGTTTTCATATCATATTTGCATCCCCATGTTTAATTTCATTGAGTCCGGAATCTATCTTAGAAGAGAATTATGACGAATACCTTTCCGTCAGAAAAATTCAGACTGCGCGTAGTTCAGTCCAGAGACCATAACTGTCAGACCGTTTATCGAAACATTGTACCCTTTTGACAGTGTGTAGAAAACACGTATATGAACAACTTTTGTGAAATGGAGTTTTTCCAAATTCCTTACCAATTTGTACGGTTTTTGCGTTTTATCTGCTGTTACGTCAGAATTCAGATTTTCAGTTTTTACACATTGAGGACAATGTGAAGTTTAAGTGTGGGAGTCTTTTGCATATAGAGTTTTTATCTTTTTGAGTCAAAATTTTTGTATATATTTGAATAAGACCTCCAACTTATAGAGATTTTAGAGTCACTAGCATACTTAGGTATGTTTACATAGAGATTCTCAACCGACATAACCGAACTTGGAAGTGTTAGGGAACTACATTCGGATTTCTTGCTTGTTAGAGTGTTAAATAATGGATTTAATCATGCTGGTGATGCAAATTAGGAGCAGGGAGAAATGCATTATTAGAGTTGCTGATCAATCATTAGTGGAGACTACCTATTTTCAAATCAACAGAGGCACTGACCAAATTTCTTTGTAAGGCGACTAAAGAGCTTTATTTTGAGTGTGTGTCACCGTACGTTAATTCCGGTAGAATGGTGAGTTACCCAACCTCCCACTAATAGAAGCACTATTTTTGATCTCTTGAGTGCTAATTTTGTCAATCATGAGGGTGACGTCTATAGATCCACCTTATTGTAGTTTGATTTGCAGTTAGCACCATTCTTTCTCTCGCCAAAAACAGGTCCATAGAAACACCATCATCATCAACAAGTGGAGCGACATCAAAATTTACAAGGAAAGTTGAAGACGTTTGAGGTTTACAAGCAACAATACAAGGAAGAGCGAAATTTCATATCCAAGTAAAGCAATATACGATGAGCATATTTTTATATACATGTTGAAGACTTACACATAAGGAGTGTAATTCTATATCTAAGTATGAAGACTTATTACAAGAGCGAAGAAAATCAAAAGATGAGAGTTATTGAAGTTTATGATACAAAGACAATACAAGTTGTGAAGATCAAAGTGGTAAAGTATTTCTTTCATGGCCATGTTATTTTGATTTTGTTATTATTTTTGTAGTTGCAATCTTTTTGTTAAAAAAAAAAAAAGAAAAAAAGAAAAAATAAAAAAAAAATAAAAAAGAGAAAATACAAAAAGATTTGCATTTAGGTTGTTATTTGTTCAATAAGGTCATGGGGAAGAAAAATCTATAAGGAAGTATCAAGCAATAAGGAAATTGAAGAGAATGAGTTATAAATTGTCGAGTTCTACGAAGTTCAAGAGTTTATCATCAACGGTTGAAGACCAAGACGGAGACCAAGAAGATGAAGAAGACGAGCCAAAGGAAAACGTTTCTATTGGATGCTGTGAGAGTGGTGCTTTCATCATTGCAATCAGATGTGAAGGTGGTAAGTACTCTCATTCTTTCTATAGTGGTTGATTTCCTTTCTTAGAGATCATCAGAAAAATATTTTAGTTTTCCACGATTTTGTGGAGTCTCCAGAAATTATTCGGAAGGTTTCCTTCCCACCATTCAACGTGTGTAGGATTCTCTCTTCATTCCTACATGCACACATGTGAGACCCATAAAAAAGCCGTCTTTTTGAGTGCAATTATCATAAAATCCTTTTTAAGTGAGGCGTAAGTCGAGGCGAAATTCTTATTGATCGCTCTCAAACACGCGTTCTCATTATGGTGTGGTTATTTCTCACTCAACATTTAAGAATGAGAATATGTTCTTTGGTATTTCTAACTTCTTATTACTAGCATGCAGAAACTCTATGTCCTCATAGCTCTTTGGATGCTTGGGAAGCTGGAACGCTTTGAAGTTGGAATAGGTTTTGTGGGTATATCTCTGGTAAACCCTCACGAGACTATAACTCGTCCACTAGGGACACCTAGGGGTTTAAAGGCCTGTTGCACATGCTAAGTGCAACCGTATCCTTGACGACATGGAGTTGTTGTATTTTAGATAGTTTGCTTGAGGACTAGCAAAAGCCAAATGTGGGGGAATTTGTTAAGCGCATATTATGAATACATTTAGTGTCGAATCTATGATAGTAATTGCTATATATTCTTGTGAATTATTGTATATTACTCTTGTTTTCTATCTTATGTGTTTACTCAGGTGAATCATCCAAAGTCAATGGAATCGGGGGTTGAAATGGCTCAAAAGGGGAAAGGACCGAGTTACAGAACTGCCCTAGGTTGGGAAACCCCACCGTAGATGCACCGGGTTCAAGAGAATTTTCAGAGTTAGAGTTACGGCGAGGAAAGCAAGCCGTATGCAAATCCAGGGAAGCTTACGGTTTGGAAATCTTTCTCAACCAAACCGTAGGTACAAATTAGAATATATGAAGGATTTGAACACACCATCTTGTAGAGGACGAAGATACAAAAAGAATGCAAAAAGAATGAGCTTAATCGGACGTCGGATGAAGAAGTTATGGCCAAAATGGTGAAGGAAAATAAAGGAGTAGATTCTGAAGCACCCAACCGTACGTAAAGTCAGGGGAACATTCGGTTGGGAAACCCAACCGTATACAGACATAAAAGGTGCGAATTTGGGCTTCTAAATCAAGGAAAACACGGTCCCGAAGGATTCTAAACCATATAATTCGTGGGTATTATATAAGGAGAGCCCCAATACATTAAGAAGACACATCTCATATTATATTTTTTCTTCTTCATTAAAAACCTAGGGTTTACCCCTTTAGGGGGAACCTATTCTTTTTTGTAATCACGAGTTGCTAAACCTTTGTTGATTGAGGATGAATTCAATGTTCTAGCGTGAAGCTCTATTATTATACAAGTTTGTTCGGAGTTTTAATCACATCATCGTTTGTTTTCACTATTTGATATTTATGAGTAATTATTGGATTGATTTGGAGTGCACGCTAGATTGATTTACTAATTGTTCTATTGCTAGTATTGGGTTAGGAGTAAGTAATCGTCGAATAATTCATACACAAGTAGAAACTGCAAGACCTTGGTAGAGGGATTCTCAGGAGCAATTGCGATGAATACAACACCAAAGAAGTGGACCTTGAGCTAAGAGTTTAACTACTGGGATCAACCTAATTCACAAAGCCTAAGCGTTCGATCGGATTACACCTTGAGTGAGCTATTACTTGGTGGTTCGGTTGGATAGAATCTGATATTGAAGAGCTTCCGTATCCGTGGTAAAAGGAGTTTTGAGGATAGCACTGAGCTAGTCAAGCCTACGGTTGGTGATGAATGGTTCTAACGAAGATAAATAAGTATACTAATCCAGTTATCGCTTGGTAACGGCGAAGGATTCCTTGATCATCTCTTTCTTTTATTCATTATTCTTTCTATTTTACTTTAATCAAACAATCCCCCTTGTCTTTTATTATTTTGCTGAACCAAATAACATATCAATTACACAGCTCTCTGTGGGAACGATCCTTACTACTGCTATATTATTTATTTAATTAGTGAGAAATATCTTGATTAATTTGTTGTGGTTACGACACGCATCAATGTTTCAAGGCAATTTTCACATAATCATCTTTTGACTCATTATTTAGTTTTCAACAAATAAATTGTTTCGTTTCCAACTAAATTCGTCAAGAATAATGATGAACATAGTTAAAGCAAAAAGCTTTCCAACACATATTTCGAGAAAGATATAAGCGAGTTAAACTCATCTCGAAATATCAAATGTGTATAATGTAAAAGTCTATATAGCTATACGACTTAGTCTCAATAGGAGATAGAATATAATATACTTCTGAGTGATAAATGAGTTTAAGTCTCCAAATACCTTTTGTTGATGAAGTTCTTCCAATTTCCCCTCAATGATCTTCGTTTTCAATCGATGAACTCCGTGAAGTCCAAAGCTCAACTACACATTCTATCCTAATTCGAGACATAACTATAAGTAAACTGGAAACTAAGACTTATAGTTTTGATCACATAAACTTGACAAACAAGCTTGAGATAGCAACGCTTGCGAGTTCGACCGAGCAGTGCTCTAACACAGTCTTCACAAATAATCATATTAACAGACTTCATCTTCGGTAGATATCCTCCCAAATATAGAATCTTCATGTTATTCTCACTCTTGTGCCCCAATCTTCTATGCCATAAGTTAGTGTCTTTACCACTACTGTCCACTGCTAAAGTATATCCATATGAAGTCTGGTATATAGTATCAACTCTAACTCCTTGAGCTAACACCATAGCCCCTTTCTTCACTTTCCAATTGTGTTTTGTAAACACAACTTCACAGTCATCATCACAAACTTGGCCCACAGATACCAAGTTTTTCTTCAAATTTGGAACGTGTCTAACATCCTTCAACTTCCATGTCGAACCGTTGGCTTTCAAAATCAAATCACCCAAAGCGATGATGCCGCATGCTTCACCGTCACCCAAGAATACTTGGTTGTAGCATCATTATTTGTAAAAGATCATAATACTATTATCTCATATTGCATGGAAGGAAGATCCCGAGTCTATAATCCAAGACTCATCCTTCTTGTCCTCAGAGATTAGTAGAAAGCCTTTCGTAATCACCTTTTTGTTATCAACAAGGACATTCACTGGTTCCGCAGCTGCAACTACATTGAACTCTTCTTTCATACCTTTGTTTCCACCATTTTTAGCACCTTTGTTTTCTGGACAATCATGCTTGTAGTGTCCTACTTTCTTACACGTCCAACACTCAACAACACCTCTAAGCCGGGATTGAGGACTCCCCCTAGACTTTCATCTTGGTTTGTTGTTGTTCCTATTTGAAGTCCTTCCTCTATCTTCTTGTTGCAAGCTTAAGGCTGAACTTGAAGAACTAAAACCATAACCTTTAAAAAGGCGAGGGTACCCAAATATACCTCAAGCTAAAACTTTTCATACCTATAAGTCCCTTCTCCGAAAGTGATTGTCTATGGACTGAGTCGAGAAAATACAACTAATCGGTTCACACTTCGTGTGATCGTCTATGGATACGATATCGAGACAATACAACAACGAAGTGATACAAAGGTTCGGACTTAACCAAACACAATAGGATTGCTTATCAAGTAAATATGAATTAACGTTTGTGTGATTTACTTTAATTATAATAAAACAATTATAATGCGGAAAATAAAAATTAATGACACAACAAGATTTTTTTAACGAGGAAACCACAAATGCAGAAAAACCCCGGTACCTTGTACAGAATTGAATACTCTCAGGATTAAGCCGCTACATAAAATTACACATAACTTCGTATAGTTGAGACCAAGTAACTAACCCTATAGTTCACTTAAATCCGTCTCGTATTTCACGCCTCCGACTTATGAATAAGTCACGTACTTGGAACAATTCCTTTGGTTCGTATTCCAAACAAAAAAAAGGAACAACAAATCTGTTTGGTATCAACTCTATTCAACCAAGTGATATGAGTTGGACAAAGGCTCTTCTCGTTTATATTAACATAAACTCCTTTGCCAGTGTCCTTAGATCTATCTTATGTTCAATCACCCAAAGGTAATCATTTAATGTTAAGCCAATCAATACCTTTAATCACAAGGAAACGTATTGATGTCGATCTACTCAATTAATCAATCCAATCTACCACAAGGATAAACCGATTATTAATTGGATCCTATTTTACCCAAACAAGTATTGTGCACACCAAAGATTATAAAACCCAAGTCAGATCTTCAATATCTTCTTTGTCTTCAAATCTTCTTAAATCATCAATAAAAACCAGCACACAATCACTTGAATCTCTTGTGATCAATCACGATGCAACGGGAGTCTCGTTAACAATGGATTATCACAAGATCGTCTTTAACTAACAACTTGATCTAAAGATCTCCGTCAAACTCGCGAACTAGTTTGAGTGAATATTATATCGGAAGAGAAGATTATTAAGAATAAACAAACTAGGTGCAATCAGATTTCAACTACCGTTAGTCAATCAAATCAATCGAAAACAAAGATAAACCGCAATTATCTAGTTTCACCAACGGCCGCGCTAGAGCTTCTCAATCCCAAAGAAGACTTTAAACCGAGCGCCGTAAAGAGATTTCTCCTAATTAGGTTACTCTCCTCTCCGAATAGGCGGCTACACCAAGAATAACAACAAAAGAGTAAATCATTGTTACGAAGGATTAGTTTGCTAGAAAGGCAAACTTCGTGGTATTTATAAACAAGGAAGTTTGGACACCAAGGAATTTCCAAAACCGAAAATATTCTCAAGATATTCATAAAAGCATGCATTCGGTTTTCATAATTCCCGAAATGCTCTGTCCAAAAATAATGATCGAAATCTCTCGGAAAATCTAATTAGTAAATGCACATTACTAATTATATAATTTCAATACAAAATGAAATTAATAACCTTAATTAAAAGATTCTTAACTTACTTATGTTTCGATCCTGGATTCTGCTTCTTTAGCCTTTAAGGAATATATTTGAACAATTATAGAAATAAACATTCACAGCACGTGTTCAAAGTTTGTCGACATCTTAACTTTGTAAGTTCTCTTTCACACTTACAACCTTGAAACCGATTTGTCATACTTCCAAACAAGTTTAGAAATTGGTTCATCTAACTTTCAAGAACTATGTGATTGATCAAACCAACATTCAATCACAATCATAGGTTTACGGTTCTACCAAAACAAGTTTCGGTTCTACCTCCATGTGAGTACTATGCATAGTCACACTAGCTTCCCAAAAGTTCAGCTTGACTAGGTACTAGGATCGGTTCCCCACATATATATGGTATCTAACTTATATGTGTTGCACATGTCCATAGGATCTGTTCCTCTTTCTGCTATAAACCTTGATGCACCCCATACAAGGATCAGTTCCCTTTGATGTACCGCACCCCTTACTAGGATCGGTTCCCTTTCCCTTACTAGGATCGGTTCCCTTCCCTTGCAAGAATCGGTTCCATTTCCCTTACAAGGATCGGTTCCCTTTCCTTACAAGGTCGACATACAAAATCCGATCATACCACAGGTGATTACTGAAGATCGGTTTTACTAATAAAAGTTATACCAATACATAAGTCAGGTGCTTTGTGAATAGTTCTACCAAGAACACAACAAGTTGTGAGCGGTTATACTCTATCTCACATATTGGTTGTTCATAATATATGCAATGAATAACAAAACCAATAACACCTGGCAATTTCCTTTTCGGTTCACAAACAAGTTTATGAACTTACTTCCTTCAAACACATGTAAACATTGTTCCCTAGGATGAAATCCTCACCTCATACCCATACATAATCACAATAGCATTCAAATGATTATGGTGATGTCTTATCTACAAAGTTTAATGGTTAAGCAATAAACCTCGTATTGTATTCCTTAATACTATGTCTATCTAGAGTTCAATATGCTTCGCAGTTATGTTTTCAATATGCACGACTTGAAAGATACGTTAGGGAATGAAACAGTTCAAGTCAAAAAATACTAACCTCAAGTGGAAGGATGATTGTTGTCGTTGTAGCTCCTTGCTTCTTCACATCTTCAAGTCTTCGCAATACTTGTAATGTCTCATATCCTAATACTTTCAAGCTAACCTATACGAAGTTTAACTCTAGTACATAATCAAGCGACTCTTAACATGATTTTTGATTCACTAAAATATGACAACCAAACTTGACATACCAACGCATGGTGGGTTCAACCTAGCCATGCTCTAACAACCTTGTTCTATTCTCCTCTCTTCTTATGCGATCAACCTTTGTTGCACATCATCAAGCTTCAACTTTTCACTCCCGACGGAATTATTAATAGTTGTTCTTGCGGTCTCCCAGTTCTTTGGTAATGAAGACAATAACCGTAAAACTTGAATTTCGTCATCAAAAGTAATATTAACTTTTGAAAGCTGAAAAATAATCGATTTAAACTTCCCAAGATATGCTGAAATCGCTTCTCCTTCTTGCATATCTTTAGATTGAATAGTTGTTCACACAACATAATCTTCCCCCAGGCTGATGACTTTAGATACAACTACTCTAGTTTATCCATAAGATCCTTCGTACTAGTTTCCTTTTGTAAGTTATTATAAATTTCCTCCGTTATATATTTATGGATCACGAATACTCACTTGCGATCAATAACTACCCATTCATCGTCTTTGAGCGCTCTTTTTCGCGACTCCACCCAATGGAGCAACAAGGTCTTTCTCGTATAGATAGTCTTCCATTTGAGACTTCCAAAACGCAAAGTTCTTCCTACTAAAAACTTTAACCCTAGCTACCGTACTTTCGTTATTATCACCCATAACTCCCACTCCGAACGCACAAAAACCCCAAGGCTCTGATACCAGTTGTCAGGAAATCCTAGCCGAACTGGTGCATATATAATTCTTATAGAATTCTAACAAACGCAGAATAAACAAGAATATTATGATCATCAATAATAAGTAAACTAAGCATATGCAACAATAATAAACGATAAAGATAAATCAAATCACAAGACACAAGATTTATAGTGGTTCAACAATACATACAACATGTATATATTTTCTACCTCCACTTTGAGCCGCACCAACTCAAATTCACCATGATGAAACGATTACAACGTATAACTCATGTGAATCCCAACAAACCCTTGGTTACTGATGAGTGCCAAATATTGCATATTTCTACACCTTTTTTATTGGCATTTAACTCATCTTTGTGCTTAGAAATCGATATTATCCCAAATTCGTATTTTCTCTCGTTTTCAAGAATAAATACTTGTACTAATTAATTTTGTGTTTTTAGGTAGTAAATAAAGCCTGGAGAAATTAAGGAGCCAAAAGAGCAGAAATTGAGACGAGCGTCTATGGAGCAGTAGCCACAGCCCGCGTGCGCATCAGTTGCAACCCAACAGAAGCAACCCATTTACAAAGATATGGGCTTGAGCAATCCAAGGCCCGTCCCATAACCCGAATCCAAGCCCGATCCATCCTGAGCCGTGAGATTTTATCCATCAGCATCCAACGGTCGCTTCATCCCGCACATCATCTTTCGCTGCATCCGCCTAACACCACAGCCACCTACCCCTTCACCCATCGACCACATCGACCAAACATCCCCCATCCCCCATCCTCACTTTCTCTTCTCTATTCTCCCCCGACAGAAACACCAGAGCACATTCCCCTTTCCCTTCCCCCGACCAGTTGCAGAACCACCAATACCAGCTTCTTCTCCCGACAACAGCAGCAGCACAGCCGCCTTCTCCGCCTCCCAGTTTCCATCTATCTCCATCATAGCTTCTCCCATAACTCTAGAAGCTAGGTTTGAGATAGATGGAGCTAGGGTTTCATCAACCGAGCATTAATGGCTACCAGAGCCGAATTGGAAGAGGGAACACGATGGGGTTTGCATTTATTGCCAAATTCGAGTATTAGAGAATATGGGGAGGTATAAATTTGAGATGTTCCTCATCTGAGAGGGGGGGCGGCAATTTTTAGGGTTTTGTTCTGTTAACTTAATTTCAATTCTGTTTTAATACTCTGATGATGTTTTAATTCAATAACTGGGGTTTAGATGAAGCCCTTGATTGCATGCTAAATCAATCAATTTCATGTTATTATTCTTGTTGTGCTTCAATGTTGTAGGAAGAATGAATTAGCTAGTTGAGCAAATTAGCCTGTGATTATATGTACTGTAAGAAGACATCTAATACTAGGGGTGAGTTAGTGAGAGTAGCTAATACATCATCCATTGTATCCTTCCCCAGGAAGAATCAAGAACATAATTTGAATAGGTATTGCCTTAGCATAGGATCGGTGGTGGAATCAATCGCCCTAGTGTTCTCCAATCAGTATACAATCTATTTTTACATCTTAGAATTACAATACAACTCCTTGTCGTATCGACACCCAAACAAGCCATATTGTGTCACTCCTCTTAGAAATCAGTTAAGTGAAACATTGGAATCAATTTTACACACCCCAAATCTCTGTGGATCGACCTGTACTTGCCCTGTGTTGCTAGTCGACACTGTGCACTTGCAGTTACATCTGTAGGCATCATCTTTTCCCAGCCTACCAAGTTTTTGGCGTCGCTGCGAGGATTTTGGCGATGACAAACTGCTTCTTCGTTGCTTCACTTTACTGAATTTCAGCTTAGTCTTGTATGTATTAGCTTGCATTCCTTATATTATCAATCATTGTAGTATAACTTAGCTGAAACTCGTTATATTTCTGCATCTTAAGCATTCCTGCATCTTGCTCTTGCATTACTGACCGCTGTCGTAAGCGACACAAATATAATTACACTTTCTTACTACTCAAAATATAAATATAGCAAGGGCAAGAAAGGATCGATCCCACAGAGAGGTCTAGGTTGTCAAATTGTTATGGTTTCCTATATAAAACACCGAGGATTTTCTGATTGTGTAAATAAAAATAAACAAAAAGCAAATAAAGCAAAGCAAACAAATCAAATCGAGGATAAGCAGATATTGGATATGGATTTCGTTTTCATTCACAAACATGGTTTCACCACAATAACTAGAATTGATATTTTAATCTCAACTTTTATCAAAGACCCTAGAATACCTTGATCGCAAGAATATCCCGCAAACCTCCTCATGTCATCAACAAACACATTAAAAGATGCGAATATGAATTCTACCTAAAGGAACAACCTAACGTGTAAAAGCACTAATCAAGTTTAATTCCCTAGATGCGTTAAGTTCTATGAAATCAGGCCAATCAAAGCAATCGAACGTGGAAAGCGCACTAATCCGATTTAACAAAGGTTATAACTCACATATGATCATAAGAATATATCACTACAAACTATAATCATATTATGCTACTTGTATCCAAGGAATATCACTTTTGCGTATAATAAACCCTAAACTAGCAATAGAGATGAAAGCAAACTCAATCGACTCGCGACTCGACTAACAAGCATTCAAATCATGTAACAATATTCATGGTGAATCATAAACGATAATATGAGAGAAAACTAATTTAGTGAATTAAAACCCATGTTATGTGAAATCCAACTATTCCATAACCAATAATAAACTTAGGTACTCATATTCATGGAGTTCATCACAAGAAGAAAGAGAAAAGACTTCATGGTTCTAAACCCTAGAATAAAGTAGAAGAGATAATAATAAAACGTATATCCAAAATCTCTCTAAGCTTCCCTATATATATAGTTTTGTAACCTCTTCTTGAAGAAACTAGGAAACCTAGTGAAAATAGGAAAGTGTCCGTGCATCACACCCCCGTGCAAAGTGGCTGCCAAAGTCCAGCCATTCACACGTCCAAGGATGGTCATGCAAATTCTCCTACGTCTCGCTTTATGGAGTTCGTGTGAAGAATGTGGAAGCCCAGCCCATTCTCGACAAATTCTTCGCCACAGTTCCAACTAAGTCATACCCATCTCGGCTGAATAATTCTGCCTGAGACCAGACTCGAGCTCAATTTACTTCCATTCGAACCCAGCAACATCACTGAGACAGACATTGAACCACCACAACA
Source organism: Papaver armeniacum (assembly GCA_023531295.1). Taxonomy (NCBI): domain Eukaryota; kingdom Viridiplantae; phylum Streptophyta; class Magnoliopsida; order Ranunculales; family Papaveraceae; genus Papaver; species Papaver armeniacum. Next base: position 14,841 of record JAJJWW010013106.1, on the reverse strand, counting down.
ATACCGTCTCCTTTAGCTCTAACTCCATCAACCAACGTCACAGCCATCTTTCTACCATCGACAATCCACAACAATAACACCACAGCTCCATGTATTACTCGAGCACATCATACTCCTCTCGTTCTTGACTCAACAGCGCCTCAAGCTCCACCTGATCATCCGCTCCTCATCCACGTCAACGATCATCAACCCAGCAACACCCTTCATCAGCTTAATGGCAGCATCTTGTCCGTCGTCACTGTTTTGTAATCTCAAGTTCGTCTCATAGATTCGAACTCCATTATCATCTCTCGGTAATGGCAGCCTCGAGCAGCCATGGCAGACTCAAGCTCATCGATATCGGCAGCAGCATCACTGCCAACTTCATCATCTCCTGTCACCTGTAACAACGAATGATCTAACGTTTCCAAGCTCTGTCTGTAACTCCCATAACACCATTGCTGCCATCGAACTCCATCTTTTATCGTACTTCAGCTAGTTCCACTTCTGCCAGGATCATCAGCAACATCATTATAGCATATGTTCACAGCTCCGACACCCGTCTTCATCAATCGAACACAGCAGCAGCATCATAACCACCGAGTACAGCTTCATCAACACTTTCTGTTTTGAGTTATCAGCATCACCGTCGCTGCCATGCCATTCTTCATCACCCACAGCAAAGCTCGAGTCACAAGCATCAAACACTCTCCAAAATCCTCGTGAATCTCGTACACAAAAAGCCATGGTCTTCCTTACACCGAAATTAGTCAATATCTGAATACGAGAATGGTCGGAACTGGATGTGAAACTCGACCAAATTCTGTTGTGTTGAGTTTGCATGGGAGAAGATGGTAGCCCTGAGTAAATAGGCCGGCTGCACTTAACACTATTTGAATTCTGGCTTCCCCCAAGTAAAGGACCAGACTCCCTTTAGCAGTCCCTTTGGAACAGTTCACCCCTTAACACAATGGATACCCCTTAACACAATGGATACCCCTTAACGTACAGTGGGGTTACCAATAGTACTTTCCGATAAAATGACCATTTTGCCCCTTTGCTTATGAGTTCTTGTTTTGCTCATAACTTCTTCATACGAACTCAGAATGACTCCGTTCTTTCGCCATCGTCTTCATCTTCTCGTCCTCTACACAATGAAAAGTAGAAATCTTGTATTTGAACGAGTTCCAATTGGTCTTTTTGCTCCAAATGACTCCATTGCACCTAATAAACTCAAAAGCACACCTAAGATACATAATTTACAAGAAAACTCGCAAAGAAAGCATAAATACTAGATATTAAATACGGTGTATTCTACACCTATCAATTACTAGCTGTAATTTGTTTCAGTAGGTTAGTTACTTCTTAGTGTAATAGCATGCTGTAGCTTAGTGTAACCCATCTGTTTATATATTTTGCATTTGGTTCATCTTAGTTTCATCTTAGTTAACTCCATTGTGTGCTCCATCTTTCATCATTTTTGTTTACTTGCATTGTCCTGTATCTAGTTGAAGTTTACATGTATTTAGATTGCTATTTTTCAGTCATAACTAGTATAACTTAGTTGTAATCCGTTTGCTATATAATCTGCACGCCTGATTTGTCACTGTCTCAGTTGCATTATGGTACTAATCTAAAATTTGTTGAAAAACTTTTCATTGTGCTGATTGAATAATGGCAGTAGGTGTTACACAGCTGATGTTTTAGTGTAAAAATTTGTTGTTTGTACCGTGTCATTGTAAGTAGAGTTAGTCTCACATTTGCGCTTATAAATCCGCATTTTAGTTTTGCTATATTAGTTTTAAAGCGTATTCCATTGCATATTACTTTACGTAGTTGATAGTTTTGTTTCGCTTAAGTGTATGCATCATTGTCCTGGTAGTGTAAATTAGTGTAACTTGCACCATTTCGAACTTTTAATTTTTAACATGTGTAGGAAGATTAGAGCTCAGGTTGTAAATTTTTTAGGTTTCTGCTATTTTTAGTCTTCTTAGATTACCGATAAACCATTTGTATACTTGCATCAATAAGCATTCATATAGGAATTTGAAAATTTTAGTTTTAGTTAGTTATTCATTGTCATCGTGGTTCTTTGGTGCCTAAAGATTGAGCTTTACCAACAGTTAAACCTCGGTGCTTGGGGTGCTTGAACATCGAATCAGAATCTCGGTTTGTCACATCGCAAATGCTGTGGTCCTTCTTGAATTTTGTTCACTTGAGTTGGTCAATCATAAGTGGTCTAAATTTCTGTTCTATTCACTCGCAATCCATAGGCATAATCTTGTAGCTTTTACTTTCAAAGTATTCTATTTTTCTTTCAACATATTATCAACATACCGCATCTGCAGTTTAGTGAACATTTAGTTGCACTCTGTGGTTTAGTTGTATATGTGTTAACTCTCAGCTTTGAAATCCTTTGCTTCACCTGCACATTTCTGAAAACTAAAACCATCATTTGAGCTCACAGGTACCTACAACATCTCTCAGCAAAACAAGGAAAAGAGGCAACATAACCAGCTTTGTTGGTCTTCTCCCCCGTGTCGTCTTTGAAGGCACTGCGAATCAAGCAAGGAAGGATAAAGGAGAAGCGTAACACCTTGGAGTGCCTAAACCGCTTTATACCGCGGTATTGTATTCTCAAACTCGACCGCCTGAATAGTTGTCATAATCAAAAATATCTCTCACTTTGAACTAGGATATCTCTTTGACATAGTCCGTGACATCTCGAGTAATAATTTCTACTTATTGAGATTGTCATCTCAATGTGTATGCTTCTCTCAATCCCCGAATCGCCGATAATTGAATAAATGCTTGCCGAGATTTGGTATCTCGTGTGCATGTTCTTTGTGAAATCTGAGGTTAGCCAAACTTATTAATGACCTGTTGAATCTGTGAGCCATGACTGCCTGACAAACTAGTTGCCGTGCTGATCTGTGCATTACTGATCCTTGTTCCCATGATCTGTGCATTACTACTTTGCTAATCAGCACATCACCTTGAATTTGTATACACAATGTCAAGAACTAGTTTTTGAATTCCCATAAGCTTAATCCTGAGGAAACAGGGCTACATTTTCACTGGCTGAACATCTCTGTATGTGCACCTGTGGTATAATTGCATGATAAATTAGCTACCGTGCTAAGTATTGCTCAAACTCTGGAATTTTTGCTTGATTCTGTGACACTTGAGTGAATTTTGTAAAGTCAAACTTGTGCTTTTGTGTGTTCTCAGGCATTGAAATCATCAATCCTTAGTTTACATTTTCACCGTGACTTCTTGCCTTCAACAAAGCCCGTGCTTGGTTCCATCCTCGTAGCTATTTGAGTTGCGCCGCAACTTGGTTAGCCAAGTTTGCTGAGCCCGTTGATACCAACCGAGGTTGTTGAACCATCACCCTTGTATCTTTGTGCATGCTCTATTCTCGTTGACTACCGTTGAGCTATCTCGCCTTTCATCTTTGTGCATAATCTGAAGACCGGGGTCAACCGAACTCGTTGATACTTTGTGTCATGTCAAGTTTGTTGTAAAGTGCTTGAAAGTTTGTTTCGATTTATTGCCGATCTATTGCATCTCATTGCATCTCGTGAGTCATATTCACTTGCCACACCCCTCAAGACGTGCTTCACCTTGAGTGAGCATAACCTTGCTACCACTGTGCACATTTCCTGTTATTTGGTTCACCTGACAAGCAAGTTGTGTTGTCCCCTTTTAACAGCAACAGACCTCAGTCCAGTGTGATTGATTCTGAGAACTGGTGTTTGATTCTTATGAGTTTTTGCCTCTCTGTTTTGAAATTGATTGGGTGTGTGAATGTTTAATATGCTTGATGTTCTAGCTAGGCTATGATTGTGTCTTTTAGAGACCAAAAAAATCGACTAGTTAGAATCCGCCCAGACGACATTGTCAACATACCCAGTTCTTCAACAGAAAGACCAGACCAGTCTGAGACAATGGGTGATGAACCGAACCAACCCCGTAGTCTCAAGGACTACATGTACCCCACTAGGGCAAGCCAGCCCTCTTGCATCATTCTACCAAATTTGATCTTGGGTCAGCTTGAACCGAAGCAAGCACAATTCACATGTTGCCCATGTTTAGAGGGGTTAATGCCGAAAACCCCTATCACCATGTTAGAGACTTTGAAGATATCTGTGGGACTCTACGTTTTACCCAAATGACGGAAGAGTCCCTCAAGATGAGATTGTTCCCTTTCTCTTTGAAAGAAAAATCCAAGTCATGGCTTCATGCCCTACAACCACAGTCCATTAGAACATGGGATGATCTCACAAAAGAGTTTTTCAAAAAGTTTTTCCCCAACCATAAGACTGCGACAATTCGCCAAAGTATAAATGGTTTTGCGCAATTAGAAGAAGAGACTCTAGCAAAATATTTGGAGAGATTCAATGAATTATTACTCCAATGTCCCCACCATGGTTTTGAAAAAATGGAGACTTGTGCAAATTTTGTATGAAGGCCTAGATATCAGGACCCGAACCACAGCTGAGTCAATGTGCAATGGTGCATTTATTGACAAAAGTGCTGATGAGTCTTGGACTTTCTTAATCGAAGTCGCTGAAAAGACTCAGCAAGTGGGAGTCCATCCGTGAACCAAAAGGACTACCCCTGTAGCTAATTTTCATAGAATCGAGTCTGACTTTGAGGGAAATGCAAAGATGGCATCTTTGGCTAGGAGAATAGAAATGCTAGAGTTGCAGAAGAATGTAAAAACTAATGCCCCTACTCTCTGTGACCAAATTGAAATGGCCACTTGTGCCGCATGCCATATCTCAGACCACTTAGTGGACAGTTTTCCAGACCTACATGCATTTCAAGAGTCTAAAACTGAGCAAGCCAATGCATTGTACCATAGGCAAGAGAACAACCCTTATTCTCAGACCTATAACCCAGGGTAGAGGAATCACCCTAACTTCTCATGGTCTAAAGGGCCTGTACAAGGGGGAAAAACAAATAATAACCAAGGATACTCATATCCTAGAAACCCCCAAGTACAACCACACACTCAGTACCCTGTAGAGAAAAAGCCTAGCTTTGAGGAAAGTGTCGGACTGTTGACCCAAAATCTTTTACAACTTCAGAAGACCACCGACCAACGTTTCACAAGTCTATAACTTAAAATGGGTCAAATTTGTGATGCATTGAATGAGAGAGAAAAAGGCAAACTTCCTAGTCAACCCCAACAAAATCCAAAAATGTGTTTCAGGCAGGTACTTCAACTTGCAATGAAACTTCACATAGTCATGCGAATTCTGTCACCACTCTTCGTAGTGGTAAAGTTTTTGAGAACAATGTAGGTGTACCACCGTCAAGCGAGTCTAAATCGACTCACCAAGACACACAACACCGCGAAAACATCTACTGTAGAAAAAGAATCTGAGCATGTCGACAAACCTAAAAGTCCTACTGATATAGATGTTTCTTTGCCATGTCATGTGCCTGTTGCTCCATTCCCACAAAGGTTGGTGCAAAAAAAGGGGGTAACCAAGACAATGAGATTTTGGAAATGTTCAAACGAGTTAACATAAACATTCCATTTCTCGAGGCAATCAGACAGATACCCACCTATGCTAAGTTTTTGAAGGATCTGTGCACACAAAAGCAAAAACTTCATGTGCATAAGCGTGCTTTTGTCACTGAGCAAGTGAGCTCAATAATCCAAAATAAGATTCCAACTAAGTTTAGAGACCCAGGTAGTCCAACAATTACATGCACCATAGGTGACCATGTGGTCGAAAAGGCGTTACTAGACTTAGGAGCAAGTGTGAATCTATTGCCATACTCTGTGTATGTGCAACTGGGTCTTGGGGAGATGAAACCCACTCCTGTTACGCTACAATTAGCGGACAGATCTGTGAAAATCCCTCATGGTATTGTTGATGATGTGTTAATCAAGGTTGATAAATTTTTCTTTCCTGTGGACTTCATTGTCTTAGATACTCAACCTGTGCAAAACCCAGATAATCACATTCCTGTTATTTTAGGACGTCCTTTCCTGGCGACGTACAATGCCATCATAAATTGTCGTAATGGAGTGTTGAAATTGTCTTTTGGTAACATGACCGTAGAACTGAATGTTTTTAACACTAGTCAACAACCCATTGATTGTGATGATACTGATTTGCATGAGATTAACATGATAGAGAGTCTGATCCAAGACTCATTTCCTGAAATTTTGTCAGTGGACCCTTTGCAAGCATGTTTAGATAACTTTGACTTAGATCTCTTTGAGTCTAAGTACATTGGTGAAATTCACTCTTTGCTTGAATCTGTTCCACCCATGGATATTACTAAATGGCAGAATGCAGTGGAACCACTTCCACTCTCTGATTCCAAATCTGCCTCACCTCTTGATGAACCGCCTAAGCTTGATTTGAAACCATTACCTGATACTTTGAAGTATGCTTTCTTAGGTCCTTCTGATACTTTACCTGTGATTATTGCATCATGTTTAGACACAAAACAGGAAAGTCAACTTTTAGAAGTGCTTAAAGAACATAAAGGAGCCTTAGGTTGGACCATCTCAGATCTTAAAGGTATAAGTCCCACAATTTGCATGCATCACATAAATCTTGAAGAGAATACTAAACCATCTAGGGAAATGCAAAGGAGACTTAACCCCAATATGAGAGATGTTGTCAAAGGTGAGATTTTGAAATTTCTTGATGCGGGTATCATTTACCCAGCCCAGATAACTGGCGGGTCGGGTCCCATTCAAGTGGTACCCAAAAAGTCCTGCATTACCGTAGTTCAAAATGAAATGAACGAGCTTGTCCCCACCCATGTGACCACAGGGTGGCGAGTTTGTATTGACTATAGAAAACTGAACACAGTAACAAAGAAAGACCATTTTACCCTTCCCTTCATTGACCAAATGCTAGAAAGGTTGTCGAGACATAGTCACTATTGTTTCTTAGATGGCTATTCTGGCTACAACTAAATTCACATAGCACCCGAAGACCAACAAAAGACCACATTTACATGTCCTTATGGAACATTTGCTTATCGTCGTATGCCTTTTGGGTTGTGTAATGCACCCGCTACTTTTCAACGTTGCATGATGAGCATATTTTCGACATGGTAGATAAGTTTCTTGAAATTTTCATGGATGATTTTTCTGTCTTTTGGTCTTCTTTTGATGAATGTTTGCATCATCTTACTCGTGTGCTGATTCGGTGTAAGGAAAAGAATTTGGTTTTGAATTGGGAAAAATGTCATTTCATGGTTAACTCAGGCATTGTTTTAGGGCATATCATCTCGGAAAAGGCATAGAAGTAGACAAAGCTAAGGTTGATCTCATTCAACACTTGCCTCAACCTCGTTACAGGAGGGACATAAGATCATTCTTAGGCCATGCGGGTTTTTTACCGCCGATTCATCAAAGACTTTAGTAAAATTTCAAGACCTTTGTGTAATCTTCTTGCAAAAGATGTTGCATTTGTCTTTGATGATGCCTGTAAGGAAGCTTGGGAGCAATTGAAGGCTCTCCTTACATCTGCCCCTATAGTCAGACCACCCGACTGGACCTTACCATTTGAAATTATGTGTGATACGTCTGACTATGTTGTAGGAGCTGTTTTAGGCCAGCGAGTAGACAAACTCCCTTATGTGATCTACTATGCTAGTAAAACACTTAATGATGCTCAACTGAATTATTCAACAACTGAGAAAGAGTTGATAGTCACATGTTGTGTTTGCATTGGATAAGTTTAGATCTTATTTGATAGGGTCTAAAGTCATCATATATTCCGACCATGCTTTGCATTGAAATATCTTTTGTCTAAAAAAGATGCTAAGGCTCGTCTAATTCGATGGATACTCTTGTTACAAGAGTTCAACCTCGAAATTCGAGATAAGAAAGGGTCGGAAAATGTTGTTGATGATCACTTGTCTAGGTTGAATGTTGAATCTGTTGATGAATCCGTGCTGATTAGAGAATCATTCCCTGATGAACAATTGATGCTTGTGTCTGAAATGCCGTGGTTTGCTGATATCGTGAACTACCTTGCTACAGGTAGAATGCCTTTGCATTGGTCTAAACAAGACCGTTCTAAATTCTTGGCTGAAGTTAAACATTTCCTTTGGGATGACCCATATCTGTTTAAGTACTGCCAAGACCAAATCATTAGGAGATGTGTCCCCAATTCTGAACAAAGGGACGTCATCTCTTTCTGTCATGACCATGCATGTGGAGGCAACTTTAGTGCCAAGAAAACTGCTGCAAAGATCTTGCAGAGCGGTTTCCATTGGCCAACATTGTTCAAGGATAGCCATGCTTTTTGTGTTGCTTGTGACCGATGCCAGAAATTAGGAAGTATCTCTAAGAGAAACATGATGCCCTTACAACCCATTTTGATTGTTGAGCTGTTTGATGTGTGGGGTATTGATTTCATGGGTCCATTTCCTAACTCTGAAGGTAAGTTGTACATTCTTGTTGCTGCTGATTATGTCTCTAAGTGGGTAGAAGCCATTGCATCCAAAACAAATGATCATAAAGTTGTTCTTTCTTTTCTTAAAGAAAACATTTTCTCCCCGCTTTGGAACACCTAGAGCAATAATCAGTGATGGAGGTAGTCATTTTTGCAATAGACCTTTTGAATCACTTGTGCGCAAGTATGGAATCACTCATAAGGTAGCAACACCTTACCATCCTCAAACCAAAGGGCCAAGTAGAAGTTTCTAATAGGGAAATTAAGCATATTCTTGAGAAGACCTTAATCCATCTAGGAAAGATTGGTCTTTACGTTTAAATGATGCTTTGTGGGCCTATAGAACTGCATACAAGACTCCCACTGGCATGTCCCCTTTACAGACTTGTGTACGGTAAAGCTTGTCATCTACCTGTAGAGTTAGAACATCGTGCATATTGGGCAGAAAGAAACTGAATTTTGATCTTGATAAGGCTGGTACCCAAAGAAAACTTCAACTCAATGAGTTAGAAGAATTAAGAAATGATGCATATGATAGTGCCAAAATGTACAAACAAAGAATGAAAGTGTTTCACGACAAGCGCATTTTGCGCAAGTCTTTCACACCTGGTCAAAAAGTTTTATTGTACAACACTCGTTTGCATTTGTTTCCAGGGAAGTTACGTTCTCGATGGTCAGGTCCATTCTTGGTACGTCTTGTTTTCCCCCATGGAGTCATTGAAATCGAAAACCCAAAGAACCAAGAACATCTTCAAGGTCAATGGTCAGAGATTGAAACCATTTCTGGAGCATCTTCCACCAGAAGTCGAGACCGTAGACCTGGAAGACCCCATCTATGTGGACTAAACTAGTTCACTTTTGTACATACATATGGACTAAAAATCCATTCTCTTTCCCTTTTTCTTTTCTTTTTGATGTGTGCTAACCAAACTTTTTGTCTTGCGCTCTTGATTGTTTGCTTTCAAAGCATTCATCCTACTATGGTTTAGCAACATCCTCTTGCATCCGGTAATCTCTTCCCTTTTCTCCACTCAACATAGTTCTCTTGGTATGTGACTGTTTAAATTCTTATCATTTATTGACACATTGAGGACAATGTTAGATCTAGGTTTGGGGGTGTGATTTGCATATAGAGTTTTTAGTTTTTTTTTAAAAAAAAAATCAAAAAAATCAAAAAATCAAAAAATCAAAAAATTTCAAAAAACTCTTTGTAAACATGTACATAAAAACCTCTAACTTTAGAGATCTTAGAGTCACTAGCATGCTTCTAGCTATGTTTACATAGAGATTCTGACCGAAATAACTGAACTTGGAAGTACTGGAGAACACAATCGGGTTTCTTAGTTGATTAGAGCGTTAAAGTTAGATTTAACCATGCCGGAGGGCGAATTAGGTGCTGCAAAGATATTCGGTAGTAGAATTGTGATCACCCATAGTGGAGACTACCCATTTTTACATCAAGCGAGGCACCGACCTTCATTTTTGTGACTTTCTAGAAAATCTGTTGGAGTGTGTGTCACCGTACGTCAATTCCGGGTAGGAATGGTGAGCTACCCAACTTTGCACCACTTTCAGCACTATTTTTGATCTCTTGAGTGCTAATTTTGTCAATCATGAGGGTGACGTTTAAAGATGAAAACTTCTTCTTGTAGTTCGATTTGCAGTTAGCATCACTCTCTCTCTCAACAACATCAACAGATCCATAGAAACACATCATCGTCAGCAAGCAGAGCAACGTCAAAATATTTGAAAAAAGTTGAAATAGTCCAAGGTTTACATGCAACAATTCAAAGAAAAGAAAATAAGATGAGAATTAGTGAAGTTTATGAAATCAAGACAATACAAGTTGTGAAAAATTGAGTGATAAAGTCCTTCATCCATGGAGTTAGTAGTTTCATTGTTTTTATTGTTATTTTCATATTCAAGTTTGTTAAAAAAAAAAAAAAATGTAGTTTATTTTCTTAGTTTTGATACCACCATGGTAAAGAAGAAGAATTCAAGAAGAAAATTCCAAGCAACAAGGAAATTGAATAGAAAAGTTACAAATTGTCAAGTTTTGTGAAGTTTAGAAGTTCATCATCAACAGTTGAAGACCGAAGACCGAAGATTGAAGACGTTTCTATGGATGCTATGAGAGGGGTGTTAGTTTCCGATCGGATGTGAAGGTAAGTGAGTACTCCCATCCTTGCTAATGGTTGATTTCATTTCTTAGAGATCATCAGAAAAAGATTCTTTTTGTCCACAACTCGTGGAGTCTCCGTAAATTATTTCGGAAGGTTATCCTTCTCACCTTCAACGTGTGCAGATTTCTCTCTTTACTCCCGCCCGCACACATGAGAGACTAAAAAGCGGTCTTTTTGAGTGCAATTATCATAAAACCCTATTGGTGAGGCAGAAGTCGAGGCTTGTGATCACTCTCGAACCCTAATTCTTTCATATGGTATGGTCATTTCTCGCTCAACTCTTAAGGATGAGAATGCGTTCTTTGGTAGTTCTAACTTCGTGTTACTAGCATGCAGAAACTCTATGTCCTCATAGATCCTTGGATGCTTGAGACTCTTTTACGCTCTGAAGTTGGAGAAGGTTTTGTGGGTACACCTCTGGTAAACCCTCACGAGACTACAACTCGTCCACTAGGGACACCTAGGGGTTTAAAGGCTTAGTGCATACGCTAAATGCATTCGAGAGACCAGCGACAGTGGTATAGTTAGGATTTCTTAATTTCGTTTCACTTGAGGACAAGTAAAATTCAGGTTTGGGGGTATTTGATGAGTGCCAAATATTGCATATTTCGACACCTTTTTATTGGCATTTAACTCATCTTTTGTGCTTAGAAATCAGATATTATCCCAAATTCTGTATTTTCTCTGTTTTCAAGAATAAATACTTGTACTAATTAATTTTGTATTTTTAGATAGTAAATAAAGCCTGGAGAAATTAAGGAGCCAAAAGAGTGTAAATTGGAGACGAGCGTCTATGGAGCAGAAAGCCACAACCAGCGTGCGCATCAGTTGCAACCCGACAAGAAGCAACCCATTTACAAAGATATGGGCTTGAGCAATCCAAGGCCCAGACCATAACCCGAATCCAAGTCCGATCCATCCTGAGCCGTGAGATTTGATCCATCCGCATCCAACGGTCGCTTCATCCCGTACATCATCTTTCGCTGCATCCGCCTAACACCACAGCCACCTACCCCTTCACCCATTGACCACATCGACCAAACATCCCCATCCTCACTTTCTCTTCTCTCTTCTCCCCCGACAGAAACACCAGAGCACCTTCCTTTCCCTTCCCTTCCCCAGGACTAGTTGCGGAACCACCAAGTACCCGGCTTCTCCTCCCGACAACAAAGAAAGAAGATGATAACCGCCTCCTCCGCCTCCCAGTTTCCATCTATCTCCATCATAGCTTCTCCCATAACCCTAGAAGCTAGGTTTGAGATAGATGGAGCTAGGGTTTCATCAACCGAGCATTAATGGCTACCAGAGCCGAATTGTAAGAGGGAACACGATGGGGTTTGCATTTATTGCCAAATTCGAGTATTAGAGAATATGGGGAGGTATAAATTTGAGATGTTCCTCATCTGAGAGGGGGGCGGCAATTTTTAGGGTTTTGTTCTGTTAACTTAATTTCAATTCTGTTTTAATACTCTGATGATGTTTTAATTCAATAACTGGGGTTTAGATGAAGCCCTTGATTGCATGCTAAATCAGTCAATTTCATGTTATTATTCTTGTTGTGCTTCAATGTTGTAGGAAGAATGAATTAGCTAGTTGAGCAAATTATCCTGTGATTAGATGTACTGTAAGAAGACATATAATACTAGGGGTAAGTTAGTGAGAGTAGCTAATACATCATCCATTGTATCCTTCCCTGGGAAGAATCAAGAACATAATTTGAATAAGTATTGCCTTAGCATAGGATCAGGTGGTGGAATCAACTGCCCTAGTGTTCTCCAATCTGTATACAATATATTTTTGCATCTTAGAATTACAATCCACAACTCCTTGTCGTATCGACACCCAAACAAGCCATATTGTGTCACTCCTCTTAGAAATCAGTTAAGTGAAACATTGGAATCAATTTTACACACCCCAAATCTCTGTGGATCGACCTGTACTTGCCCTGTGTTGCTAGTCGACACTGTGCACTTGCAGTTACATCTGTAGGCATCATCTTTTCCCAGCCTACCAGTTACACTGCAATAATTACCCAAGAAGGTCACCTTGTCTCTTGTTCCTCACCAATATACTCTCATCACGAAACCCTAGCTTTTACCCCAAAGTCTATTACCAGAAAAACTCTATTTTTCTCTCTACAATTGTATTTTCACTCATAATAATTCTACAAGGCCTAATAACCTATTTATATAAGTTACAAACTTGGCCAACAAGAATCCTAGTCGGTTAGGAAACCCCTTCCTAAAACAAATAGTACTAAACTAAAGTAGAAAAATAAAAGACCTAATGGTTCGAACCGGTTGACCAACCCTCCTAGTTTATGTAATTCAGGGCCTTACGGTTGGCGAACCCGATTGGCCAACCCTCCAAGTTTACGAATTCAGGTATTTAAGGTTGGCAAACCCTTACAATTCGTGAACACAATTATTAAAAATCTTCAATAACTAACACAAATTGTATTGTAACTCAACACTAATTGTAAAATATACATGCCATGAATATTTCTGTCACTTAGCACGACAACTGCTAACGTTCATTGCTAGGGGAAGAATAATCGAGATAAACCCCTAAAAATTGGACAATAGCGGAAAAATTAAACTCTCAACTGTACTAATGTAAAGAAAGATGTACGCACGGATAGATCATATCAGCTCAACTGCTGGAAAACGACTTTTTTTTCAAATAATATCTTACATTGTTGACTAGTCCCATTCATTCTCGCGGAGCTTTCTACTTTGAATTGGGTTCAACAAAAGCAATTTTATTTTAGTGTGCCCATGGGTGCTCGTGGTCGCTAAAGCTTCATTATTAATTAGTATCCCACTCAACCACATTCAGATTGATCAGCAAGTACAAATTGGATGACAAAACTGTCTTTGTAATAACAAATTACGAAAATTATAGACTTACCTTGAGTTGAACGATAACCCACAGCAAAGTCTGTCATCTCTCAACTTTATCGCTTCCCTCCCCAGAAGAAAAAAAATGTTAGTAATAGTAAAAGCAATATAATTTTAGCTGAATTTCACGATTTAGATCACCACCTACCTTGGATGGGCATATAATCATATGGTAGAGGTAGAGTTGTGCAAACCGATAAATACATATTAATGGTGATAGCATATGTTTTTGAACCGATAAGTGGGTAGGGGATAATACTCTTGGGAATAGATTTCCTGCTATTTTTAAGGTTTCTAAAAACAAACTTGCAACTGTGAATGAGATATTATCTTGTCATGGGCCATGAAATCTTAATTTCAGTAGAAGTCTTTATGAATCAGATAAAATGTTTATTAAATCAGACAGTTGGGCCAAGATAGTTCAGTTCTATGCTCATGTATCGGCTAGGCATCCCATTCTTTGCCAAAGAAAGTCAGTCTCCAAATTGTAATCGTACCATGGATATCTTTGGAGATCATCAAATACTCTTTAACTGAGTTTTTTGTTCTCGTTTTTTTTCTCATCTCTTTCGATTTTTCAACTGAGTTTTTCTTCTCTGTGTGTGTTTGTTGATTCAGAATCAGTGGTGTTGTAATTGGAATTTAGGGTTTTGAATTTGAGTTTGAAGATTTCTCGACAACAAGACCTTAATTCGGGTTAAGGTTTCAGTTTCTGGGATTTAGTTTAGTAATTCAATTGGTGGATTACAAAATTATTAATTTGAGACGAAGAACCTCCAAGATTGTCACCAGGGGTTGATTGTTGTGGAAGGGTGTTTTCGAAGTTTGAAGATTGTATAAAGAATTTGTGTCGAGGAAGAGGGTTTCGTTGGTTGAAGACCGTATAGGAATTTGTGATTGAAGTCCCGGTTTAGGGATTTTGAGTTGAGATTCTTCCTATCTCCATCTCTCGGTAAGTAGAAATTGAAATTGTTTTAGGGGTCTTGCTTTAATTCTTTTGTGTTGGTTAATTTGGACATTTGAGACGAAGTTTCTTCAAGAGTGTCATCGGGAGATGATTGTTAGGGAAGAGGGTTTCGAATTTTGAAGGCAGGGTAGTGTTGTTGAGAGCATCGTCCGTTTCTCTTCACCTTTTGTTCTTAGAAAAGTAGAAGTATACTTCAAATGTCAAGCCGTGTTAAGTTTTTTCGATTTGGTTGATTTTTGTGTGAAATTGAAGTTGATTTAGGTTTGGGTATTGTGGTTTGTTTGTAAGGGAGCAGTTTTAATCAATTAGCTCTTCATCTTCAGTGGTGCATTGGTGTATGATTTTTAAAATTAGGACTTTTCTATGTA
>JAJJWW010013105.1:0-43408 GCA_023531295.1 Papaver armeniacum | reverse complement strand
GTCTTGCTCACCCGAGCTTCTTCCAAAGCAGCACAGCCACCCTACTTTAGGGCTGGCGTTTTGGCCTGCTGGGAAGTGATGAGTGCCAAATAGTGCATATTTATACACCTTTTTATTGGCATTTTACTCATCTTTTGCGCTTAGAAATCAGATATTATCCCAGATTCTGTGTTTTCCTTGTTTTCAAGAATAAATATTTGTATTAATTAATTTTGTGTTTTTAGGTAATAAATAAAGCTCGAGAGAATCGAGGAGCCAAAAGAGCGAAGAATTGGAGTCAAGTGCCCAAGGAGCAGAAGCCGGTTCACGCGCAACAAGCTTGCAACCCAACAAGTAGCAACTCATCTACAAGAAATGGGCTTGAGCTAGACCCGATCCGCGACCGGATCCGAGCTCCGTCTCTTCGAGACGTTGAGATTTCTTTCTCCCTCATCCAACGGTCGCTGCCTCCACGTGCATCGAAGATCGCTGCCCCGTGCAACACCCGAGATCACACCAAAACCGTCTACATCCCCGAGCCGTTCGATTTCACTCCTATGCATCCTACGCTCGCTAGGCCGGGTCCCATCAACTCCCGATGTACCCGCTCAACACCGAAGCATCCAACACCCTATACCCTAATCGACCTACCCATTTTCTCTCCATCCTTCTCTTCTTCCTCTCCCTCTCACCCCGACACGGAGCAGCTCGCAAAACCCTCACCACCACCATCTCCTCTTAGTCACCATCACCCCCCACCGACACCACGAAAATAACCAATCGCTACCAGCCGCACCCCTCTCTAGATTTAGTTTTTCTCTTTCTTAGCTTCTCCAACCCTAGAAGCTAACTTAGAAAAACTAAAGCTAGGGGTTTTCATCACCACAATCAAAGCATGGAGTTGCGGGGGCGATTAGACAAGGGAGAACGCGGATTCGTAGTATGGGTTCGATGTGTTTTCATTTGATTTTTTATTTTAATTGAATTAGGGTTAGGTATTTTGGGGGAAACTTTGCATGTATAAATAGGAGTGTTCTATGGAGATAGAAGGCACTTTGGATTAGCCATTCTTGATCATTTAGTTTTAATTTTCTTTATCATTTTATGATGTTTTAATTAGTTTTGTTAGGGTCTCAATGAAACCCTGTTGCCATATTGTGTGTTTATGCTCGTTGAACTTTCTTAAATGATTAAAATTATAATTATGTCTTCAATTAGGTCTTCCACTACTTTTCTCTCACAATGGATGTCTTGCATCCATTGTAGTTAGGTTACATCTCATTGTGAGATTGCCACGCTCATACCTTAGGCACAAAAGCTAATTCCATTGACTAGTTGTACTTAATTAGACAACTAGTGCTCTGGTTAGCACTTTAGCCTATTTATTAGAAGCATAACTTGGAGAAACCCCTTAGATAGGTGGTGGGTTTGACACCCCCGCCCTTATCAGTCCAAGGATAAGAAAACCTCAACTCGGTTGAGCACACAATAAGAATTCGAGGTGGATTTGCAGACCTTAGCACCCTTTATCTCCGTCCTTTACCTTAGTTTAGGATCACATTTCAATATCACCCGTTTCTTTGCAACCAAATATCCGTAAAACCCCCGTTGTCATCCTGCTACCACTTGAAACTCAAGAGAGCAGCCTTAGATCAATATCGCAGCACCACAAGTCCTTGTGGGATCGACCCGTACTAAGCGTCTCCGATAGACGCCGTGCACTTGCGGATTATAACACGTAGGTCAAAATTACATACACTTTCGAGGCCTACCAAGTTTTTGGCGCCGTTGCCGGGGACTTGGCGTGTGCCCTGTGATCAATTGTTTCCTTTACTGAGTTCATTTCATATTTGTATATATTCACCTTACTTTTTTTTGCTTTTAACCCTGTTATTAGTATAACTTAGATGCTAGTATAGTTTTCAGTCAGTTCAATAATATCATTTGCATAACTTCAATAATATCATTTGTATATACTCACCTTAAATTTGCATAAACTTGCACCTTCTGGGAACCGATATTGATTTGCTGAGTAAACAGGTACTACCGCTGTGCCTGTGAGCAGCTGAGCCAACCCAAGGCAGGCAAGGAAAAGCTCAAGTTGAGCTTAACCATGAATGCACCGTAATTGAACCTTGTAGTGCCCCGTGAGTGAGGTAAGCATGATTAAACTTCCCGTGAGCCATCACTGTAAGCATGATTAAACCCCGAGATTACCCAAGTATTGCTCCACCCCGTTAAGCATTACCTTGCAATGCTCGAGCCGAACTCCACCCCTGAGAAGCCGTGAGTTGAGCCGTGGTTGAGCTCTCAATTATGCTCTAACTCTCCAGCCCCCTGAAGCTGCGAGTTGAGCCGTAGTCAACCTGTAGTTGTGCTCTGAAATCTTGGCCTTTACAAGGCCTGTGCTATAACACCTTTGAGCCATTGTCTATCCTGTCTTTGTGAATGTTTTCTTGTCTTGTTGAGAAATTGGGTCATTTGTTGTGAGTTGTTATGTTTCGTGTTTGGCCCGACTGTGGCCGCACTTGATCTTGTGCCGTGCAAGCATTAGGCCGCAAGCACTAAGCCGTGCCGTATGCCTGTGTGTTTTGAGCACATAAACCTTGCCCCGTTCAAGCCGACTCCCGTGTGTTGATTTCACTAAGCACCCCGATCTCGTGTCATTGTGTGTGGTGTGAATTACCCCAGCTTAAACTCCGGGCTCTGTCAAGCCTTCTCGCCAAACTTAGTTGCCACCGTCGAGCTAATCGAACCCAAACTTGGGCTCTGCACAAACATCACACCCAATCAATCTGGGCTGTACAAACTGTTCCCTGCACAAACACCTGAAGCCCACATCTGTTGGGTTCTACACACAACCAAGCCCACCTAAGCTGCACACAGCTGGGCTGAAGCAAACCCTTAACAGCCAAGCCCATATTAGCTGAACTGTTGGGCTGCAACCAAACTCTAGCCCACCTAACTGAATCAAACTTGGGATGCAACCAATCAAACCGTACATTTGGTGCTTATAACCGAGCCCACAGCGTCATCAATGTGCAATAGACTAAGCCCCCATCTCATTGGTCAATGCACAAAGATTTCAACCCACACCCATTAAGCATTGCACACAACCACTGGGGCTTCCCACAAAAACCAAATGAAACCCTTTCTAACCAAACCCAACAAACCAAATGAAACCCAATAAACCAAACTTTCCCAACAAAACCAAACAGAAGCCCACAAAACCAAATAAACCCTCTTAAACCAAAACTGAGCCCATTTTCCATAACCTTTGGGTGTTTCTCTTTGAGTTCAATTTGAGAGCTAGACCATGTCAGGATTTTGGTCTGCATCTGGGGATACAAACAAATCCCTTAGAGAGCTTGCTTACGGGCATCTTTCACAGGATGAACACCCCACATACCATAGTGATTTTAGGGAATTTTATGAGCCTTCTCCGGGCCCTGACCTCACATACCCTAATCACTATGAGCATGCATCATCCACCACAAAGTTGAAAATGAACAATTTTCTCATACCCGATCATCACTTTTAGATCAATTAGAAGCTCGACTATCTCGCTTTAGATAGGCAATCGCTTTAGAAAAGCAATCTGTCGAATCTAGTTTCCCTAGGCACTATGAAATGCATGCTTGCACCTTATGTGGTGGCTTAGACCACCCTGCTGAGTACTGTTATATTTTGCATGAATTTAGACAGTCTAGGGAAAACCATGATAATCCAATATACGAAGTGTCTAGAAGTGACTATTGGGACCATAATCAACCTGCACACATGCATCATTCACCACAGTGGGGAGATGAACAATTTTATACTCCCCCAACTCCTAGTTTGCAATCAATAATGGAAACACTCATGGAGCAAAATGCTAGGCTTGAAATGAATGCAATGCATGACCATCCATATAGCAACATGTCTGAATTTCCCTTCTCTAGTGAACCTCATGCACAACCATACAATGAATACCCATATGAGGAATGCATACCCACTAGTGAAGACTCTCCTTCAATAGAACAACTCAAAATGATTCTTCAAAGGAACCCGATTGAGTTACGAAATGATAGGATTGAAAATAGTGTTTCTAGTCTTACTCATGCAACTAACATTGAATATGAACCTAATCTAGAGGTAGATGAGTACACTAAAAATACTACATTTTTGAATGGAGAGATGAATTCTTGCTATGATGATGATGATGAATATGAAGAGCATGTGTATTTTGAAAATGTAGTAGAATCTTTAGGTTCGTAGACATTAATTGTCTCTTCCGTGAACCCTATGAATGATGCTTCTTCGATATTCATGCATGTGATGTTGATATGGATCCTGTGGAATTGTCCTGTGAAAATGAGCCTGCTTTACCACCCATTTTTGACCTAGGAATAGCTGGAATTGTTTGTTGACACAGATGATTCAATGCATGTGCCTAATTCCATGCCTAGGTTACGACATGATATCTCTCCTAGTCATGTTATGCGTGAGACCTATAATGATTATGACATGGAGATTGATGAATTGTTTTATGCGGGTGAACATGATTTACCTTCTTCCGACCGTAGGAAAGTGTGTGATGGTACAAATGATTTTATACATGAAAATAACTTAGATGTACCTAACCTCTCTCCCCGAGTCACAAATTGAAACTCCTCCACCAAACCTAGGTGTAGTTTGTCACAAAATTGCAAAACCAACTTTTCCAAAATGCCTAACTTAGGCCTAGAGCTTTGTGCTTCCCAAGTCCTCTTGGACTATTTTGCATCAAAGTATAACACTCTTAAGGAGCCACAGTTGGAATGTGTATATCTGCCTGTAATTAGCAAAACTCATTTCGAGTTAGACCTTTTGCATGATGTACCTTTAAAATTGCAAGATTTTGTGCTTCCAAACACACCCGTTCAAAAGTTTAGGTTTGGGGGAAACTCTTTCACATACACAGTCTTACTTGCACTCTCATATTATTTCTGTGTAAGGCTGTTATTGTGTGTACATATTTTCTATTGGGTTGATCCTCAACTCTTTAGATTGTTAGTTTATGGTGAATTTTCATTGTATATATCCAGTAGGACTTGTTAAATTTTCTTTTCTTGAATCGGTTGAGTCTTCTTGCACATATATTATGCTAATCCGATATGATCTCCGTTGAGAATATTGGATTCTAGCCTTGACGAATGAAGCTCAACCTTGCTCCTGCCGACATCCGGTAATCTCTTCCCTTTTCTCTTATCAGCATAGTTCTCTCGGTATGTGACTATGTAAATTTTTTTCCTATCTGTGACACATTGAGGACAATGTTTGATTTAGGTTTGGGGGTGCATTTGCATTTAGAGTTTTTAGTCTTTTATTTTACCTTTTATTCTCAAAAAAAAAAAAAAAAAAAATCAAAAAAAAATATTGTAGTTTATTTTTGCTACCACCATGGTAAAGAAGAATTTAAAAAGAAAAATCCAAACAACAAGGAAATTGAGTAGAAAAATTAAAATTTGTCAAGTTTTGTGAAGTTTAGAAGTTCGTCATCAACAATTGAAGACCGAAGACCGAAGATTGAAGACGTTTCTATGGTTCTTATGAGAGAGTGATATTAATTGCCGATCGGGTGAGAAGTGAGTGAGTACTCCCACCCCTTGCTAATGGTTGATTTCCTTTCTTAGAGATCATCGAAAAGATTCTTTTGTCCACACTTCGTGGAGTCTCCAGATTTTATTTCGGAAGGTTATCCTTCTTACCTACAACGTGTGCATGATTTCTCTCTTTATTCCTGCCAGACACATGAGAGACTAAAAAGCGATCTTTTTGAGTGCAATTATCATAAAACCCTAATGGTGAGGCGAAGTCGAGGCTTATGATCACAATCGAATCCGAATTCTTTCATATGGTATGGTTACTTCTCGCTCAAAGACTTAAGGATGAGAAGGCGTTCTTTGGTAGTTCTAACTTCTTACTAGCATGCAGAAACTCTATGTCCTCATAGCTTCTTGGAGGCTTGAGACTCTTTTACACTACGAAGTTGGAGAAGGTTTTGTGGGTACACCTCTCGTAAACCCTCACGAGACTATAACTCGTCCACTAGGGACACCTAGGGGTTTAAAGGCTTAGTGCATACGCTAAATGCATTCGAGAGACTCTGCGACAGGGTATAGTTAGGATTTCCTAATTTCTGTTTCACTTGAGGACAAGTAAAATTCGGGTTTGGGGGTATTTGATGAGTGCCAAATAGTGCATATTTATACACCTTTTTATTGGGCATTTTACTCATCTTTTGCGCTTAGAAATCGAGATATTATCCCGCATTCTGTGTTTTCCTTGTTTTCAAGAATAAATATTTGTATTAATTAATTTTGTGTTTTTAGGTAATAAATAAAGCTCGGAGAATCGAGGAGCCAAAAGAGCGAAGAATTGGAGTCAAGTGCCCAAGGAGCAGAAAGTCAAGCACAGCGTGCGCAACAGTTGCAACCCAACAAGTAGCAACTCATCTACAAGACATGGGCTTGAGCTAGACCCGATCCGCGACCCGGATCCGAGCCCGTCTCTTCTGAGACGTTGAGATTTCTTTCTCCCTCATCCAACGGTCGCTGCCTCCACGTGCATCGAAGATCGCTGCTCCCGTGCAACACCGTATCACACCAAAACCGTCTACATCCCCGAGCCGTTCGATTTCACTCCTATGCATCCTACGCTCGCTAGGCCGGTCCCATCAACTCCCCGTACCCGCCAACACCGAAGCATCCAACACCCTATACCCTAATCGACCTACCCATTTTCTCTCCATCCTTCTCTTTCTTCCTCTCCCTCTCACCCGACACAGAGCAGAGCTCTGCAAAACCCTCACCACCACCATCTCCTCTTCCGTCACCATCACCCCCACTGACACCACAGCAACAACCAACTGCTACCAGCCGCACCCCTCTCTAGATTTAGTTTTTCTCTTTCTTAGCTTCTCCAACCCTAGAAGCTAACTTAGAGAAAAACTAAAGCTAGGGTTTTCATCACCACAGTCAAAGCATGGAGTTGCAGGGCGATTAGAAAGAAGGGAGAACGCGGATTCAGAGTATGGGTTCGATGTGTTTTTATTTGATTTTTATTTTAATTGAATTAGGGTTAGGTATTTTGGGGGAAACTTTGCATGTATAAATAGGAGTGTTCTATGGAGATAGAAGGCACGACTGGATTAGCCGATGCGAACCATTTAGTTTTAATTGTTCTTTATCATTTTATGATGTTTTAATTAGTTTTGTTAGGGTCTCAATGAAACCTGTTGCCATATTGTGTGTTTATGCTCATTGAACTTTCTTAAATGATTAAAATTATAATTATGTCTTCAATTAGGGCTTCCACTACTTTTCTCTCACAATGGATGTCTTGCATCCATTGTAGTTAGGTTACATCTGTTGTGAGATTGCCACAGCTCATACCTTAGGCACAAAAGCTAATTCCATTGACTAGTTGTACTTAATTAGACAACTAGTGCTATGGGTTAGCACTTTAGCTGTTATTAGAAGCATAACTTGGAGAAACCCCTTAGATAGGTGGTGGGTTTGACACCCTGCCCTTATCAGTCAAGGATAAGAAAACCTCAACTCGCCTGAGCACACAATAAGAATTCGAGAGGTGGATTTGCAGACCTTAGCACCCTTTATCTCTTGTCCTTTACCTTAGTTTCGGATCACATTTCAATATCACCGTTTCGGCAACCAAATATCTGTAAAACCCCCATTGTCATCTGTTACCACTTGAAACTCGGTAGAGCAGCCTTAGATCAATATCAGAGCACCACAAGTCCTTGTGGGATCGACCCGTACTTGCCGCGTCTCCGATAGACGCCGTGCACTTGCGGATTATAACACGTAGGTCAAAATTACATACACTTTCGAGGCCTACCAAGTTTTTAGTTTTTTCTTTCTTAGCTTCTCCAACCCTAGAAGCTAACTTAGAGAAAACTAAAGCTAGGGTTTTCATCACCACAAATCAAAGCATGGAGTTGCAGGGCGATTAGACGAAAGGGAGAACGCGGATTCGAGTATGGGTTCGATGTGTTTTCATTTGATTTTTATTTTAATTGAATTAGGGTTAGGTATTTTGGGGAAACTTTGCATGTATAAATAGGAGTGTTCTATGGAGATAGAAGGCACGCTGGATTAGCCAAATGCAAATCATTTAGTTTTAATTGCTTTATCATTTTATGATGTTTTAATTAGTTTTGTTAGGGTCTCAATGAAACCCTGTTGCCATATTGTGTGTTTATGCTCTGTTGAACTTTCTTAAATGATTAAAATTATAATTATGTCTTCAATTAGGGCTTCCACTACTTTTCTCTTACAATGGATGTCTTGCATCCATTGTAGTTAGGGTTACATCTGTTGTGAGATTGCCACTCATACCTTAGGCACAAAAGCTAATTCCATTGACTAGTTGTACTTAATTAGACAACTAGTGCTCTGGGTTAGCACTTTAACTGTTATTAGAAGCATAACTTGGAGAAACCCCTTAGATAGGTGGTGGGTTTGACACCCGCCCTTATCGAGTCAAGGATAAGAAAACCTCAACTCGATTGAGCACACAATAAGAATTCGAGGTGGATTTGCAGACCTTAGCACCCTTTTATCTCTCGTCCTTTACCTTAGTTTAGGATCACATTTCAATATCAGTAGTTTCGGCAACCAAATATCTGTAAAACCCCCGTTGTCATCTCTCAACCACTTGAAACTCGGTAGAGCAGCCTTAGATCAATATCAGAGCACCACAAGTCCTTGTGGGATCGACCCGTACTTGCCGCGTCTCCGATAGACGCCGTGCACTTGCGGATTATAACACGTAGGTCAAAATTACATACACTTTCGAGGCCTACCAGGAAGTAAAGTATAATGTTCGACCGGCTAGGGCATAAATAGGCCCACTGGTGATCATCAAGGTGATAGCCTGCTCCTGCTAGGGTTCGTCTAGGCTAGTTAAATTATGCGGTCAACCTGCGAGGCCGTGATTGTTTCTGAGAGTGATATGGACAGTCTAGATTTCCCTTAGGAAATTAAATTTGCTCAATCAGGCTATTATAACACACTGAGAGATGTAGCCTGTACGGGTATTTCGTGCATGCCTCATCATTGACACTTGGAGATTCGTGTTACTCTGCTAAGAGCAACGCTCAGTCGTCATGCCGCACCAATAATGATAGTTACGGGAACAAAGACAGAAATACTAGGCAAATCATGCATTATAAATAATGCTAAAATTCACGAGAATATTTGGGATTGTTGCTACATGCTCCATTCTAGGTGAATTTTGTGTATTTAATTCATGAATATTTGGGATTGTTGCCACATGCTCCATTCTAGGTGAATTAATAAAGCGAAGAAGTATTCATCACTTATCAAATAGCCTTATTCTCTACAGGATGTCAGCGTATTAAATTTGGCTTTTACAATTTTATCCCTGAACTAAAATCCACCATCAACAACTAGGTACTAGGATCGGTTCCCCACATATATATAGTATCTAACTTATATGTGTTGCACATGTCCATAGGATCGGTTCCCCTTTCTCGCTATAAACCTTGCCGCACCCCATACAAGGATCGGTTCCCTTTGATGCCCGCACCGCTTACTAGGATCGGTTCTCTTTCCCTTACTAGGATCGGTTCCTTTTCCTTACAAGGTCGGACATACAAAATCCGATCATACCATAGGTGATTACTTAAGATCGGTTTTACTAATAAAAGTTATACCAATACATAAGTCGCCTTTGTGAATGGGTTCTACCAAGAACACAACAAGTTGGGAGCGGTTATACTCTATCACACATATTAGTTGTTCATAAGATATGCAATGAATAACAAAACCAATAACACATGGCAATTTCCTTTTCGGTCCACAAACAAGTTTATAAACTTACTTCCTTAGAACGCATGTAAACATTGTTCCCTAGGATGAAATCCTCACCTCATACCCATACATAATCACAATAGCATTCAACTGATTATGGCGATGTATTATCTACTAAGTTTAATGGTTAAGCAATGAACCTCGTATTGTATTCCTTAATACTATGTCTATCAAGAGTTAAAATATGCTTCGCAGTTATGTTTTTCAATATGCACGACTTGAAAGATACGTTAGGGAATGAAACAGTTCAAGTCAAATATCACTAACCTCAAGTGGAAGGATGATTGTTGTCGTTGTAGCTCCTTGCTTCTTCACATTTTCAAGTCTTCGCAATACTTGTAATGTCTCATATCCTAATACTTTCAAGCTAACCTATACGAAGTTTAACTCTAGTACATAATCAAGCGACTCTTAACATGAGTTTTGATTCACTAAAATATGACAACCAAACTTGACATACCTACGCTTGGTGGGTTCAACCGAGCCATGCTCTAACAATCTCCCCCTTTGTCAATTTTAGTGACAAAACTCTTACATCATATGGATAAACAAATCACAATAATTCATTACAATCCGCTTGATTCCCGATTCAACAAAGACAGTCAAACCGCAACACATTCAATCCTTGAAAGTGTCGATGTTGACATTATAGTAACAAAGCTATTACTCCCCCTAAGGAAGTGTTGATGGTGGACTTTCGTTTAAGGTTAAATTTGTAAGTAACCAAAAAATCATGCGCTGACATCTTGTAAAAGATAAAGCCGTGTATAAGTGACGGATACTCCTCACTTAATTCACCAAGAATGGAGCATATAGCAACAATCCCATTCTCGTGAATACATGAAATTCCTCCAGGTTGGAGCATGCAAAAGAACAATCCCTTCCCCGTGAATTTCATATCAGCCTTGTATTTCCCAGTACCCATTATCGCTGTGGCATGACGACTGAGTGTTACTCTCACAGAGTAACACGAACCTCCAAGCACTATAATGAATCCATGTACGAAATACCCGCACAGCTGATTCTCTGTGTTATACTAGCCCGAGCCCTCTCGGTGTGTTATACTAGCCCGATTGAGTCCCTCTCGGTGTTTATACTAGCCCGATTGAGCATCCGAACTTGATCAGATCGCTCCTGATATGATTCGATCACAGTCATCCAACTCCACAAGCATGATTGGATGACCACGATCAATTCCATCACCCCCAAGCGTGTATGGAATACACACGGCCTTAGCTTGCCAAATATGATTCGATCGCAGTCATCCAACTCCACAAGCATGATTGGATGACCACGATCAATTCCATCACCCCCAAGGTGTATGGAATACACACGGCCTTAGCTTGCCAAATATGATCCGATCGCAGTCATCCAACTCCACAAGCATGATTGGATGACCACAGATCAATTCCATCACCCCCAAGCGGTATGGAATACACACGGCCGACCCGCATGGTCGACCATTGGCCTCTGCTTGCAAGAAACCGTCCATACCAAGCATTATGGGCGGAAAACCCTAAATTAGGGTTTGCGGCATATTACATGTGCCGCAAAACGGTCTCCAACCATCCATCTTCGCAGGTATAGATGGAGGGTGTAGATGTAGACTCAAAGGGCCCGGAGCATGTCGACACAATCACCATGTGACCGCCTACACACTTGGCCAATCGGGTCAAAGCCAACCATGGTTGGTTACAACAAAACCGTCCGCCCAAAAGAGCATGGTCGCGCGGCTTTGAAAGCCAAAATTAGGGTTCAAGCCATCACGCGCGTCCATCTTCTCCGGCACGAATGGAGGGTCACAGATTAGATTAAGCAGGTCCGGTTATACCAAAGATGACCACCGTGGACCCATCTACCTCCTTCTGCGGTCGGCCAAGGCATATCATGCCTGGCCAATCCAAAACGCCCGCTCAAACATGCGTGGTTACACTTCCCAAACTGCAAATCGATCTCGACCACTCAACTTCACCGGACGAATTGGGTGGCTTAGATCGCGTTTTCATGAGACGGTGAGACATGGGCGTGAACATCATCCCGCCACCTTCACGCCAAGCCAACCGGCCAAGACCGACCAAGCTAGGTCGTCTTGGAAAACGCGCCGGAAGAGAGCATGGCGCGCGGCTTCTTTGCGGCATCAAACTCTTATCGCAAAATCAATCTCGACCACTCCTCTTTGACGGTCAAATCGAGTGGCCCAGATCGCGCTTTCATGAGGGAACGGAATACAGTGCACCTACACCATCATGCCGTCAACACGCATGTATGGTCGGTCCTCTCCAAAATTCTTCCTACGCTTGGTTTCGACCAAGCTAAAGAGTGATGCTTGCGCACCTCTTTAAAACCCTAATTTCACCAACGGTCGCAGATGAGTGTCTCAAACATCATCTCGTCTGGTCCAACCTCACCAGCTTGGTTATACAACCCTGGTCAGGAGTTATTTGGTTAGTGAGGAGTCATTACCCGTCACTTTACCACACCGTAATGCGACTTGCATAAAATACACACGATACTTCACAAGTATCGACTTTCTCAATAACGCAGTTATTCAATTCAAAGCATTACATGCTATCTCTCGTGGATCCACGATCCACATTCCGTACATCAATCATGTCACAAACTCGGGGATACTTTACTCGGGTATTGGTCTCATGGTTTACAAAGTGCGGGTGCAACGCGCCATTACAAGAACGTGTTAGGAAGTCATGGACGGTTAGAGATGAACTGGAGAAGTGGGCAAGACCGGTCTATGCTACCGACACACAACTCCACCACTCCATCATCCCACTACCTCCACTTCCCACGAGAAACGTGAATGAGGCTCAATGACTTGTATAAATAGGTTCTCCGCCCTATTTCAAACAACAACAAGAAACGACGAACAACACAAGTTCGTCGACAAAACCAAGTGTTAATACAAAAAACCGTATTCAAACACTCGTAGCCCGCTTGCATCAACCGTAAGCTTGCTCATCTTTCTGTTACAAGTCATAAGCAAGCCAACACCTTCACAATCTCAACACCTTCTTCGCTTCCCTCCCTAAGATCAACCCCATCTCCTTCACTTTGTGACCGAAACAAGTCTGGAACGGCCATTTCTTGGTTTAGGCCGGACTTGCACAGATTGATCTCTCGAATCTACAAGCACTCACCGCGCAGTGCATTTGTTGAAGGTTTAGATTCATTCCTCATCCACACCCCAAATTACCAAATTCTAGCAGAGTAGTTTTCACCCATCAACAATTGGCGACCACAAAGGGGGAGATTAATCTCTCGGTCGTAAAATCAATTTCTTTGAAATCCGATTCAATTTCATCAATTTCAAAAAGGGTAGATCTTAGAACCAACTCAATCAAAGAATTCATTTCAAGATGGTGGAACTCGTGTCCTGGATCAGCAATCAATTCGGACGGAGCTAGCGTGGATAACACTCCCGGTGTTGGCGTGCCTGTTAGTGGAGCTACCGTAGCCGACACATCTCAAGGAGCCGTTACCTCTGTCACCAACACTAGCGGAGCAGGAGACATCCCAGCAGGTGTAACACCTCCCATCACCAGAGCCAGAGCAGCCGCAAATCCTGGCATCTCTTCGAGCGTAACGCCTACAGCGGGTTACCGAGCAACAACTTTCACTCCTCCGTCAGGACGAGGAGCCTGAGACACAAGAGGAAGACCGCCGTCTAGTACCATTGCAGACTTGATGGAGAAACAGAAATTCTTGCTAAAACTCAAACAGATATGGCCGCAACTCGTAAAGAGGTACTCACTTTCCTTAAAACTTTGACCAACGATTGCCGCAAGACTCGCGGCAACCCTTGGAGTCGGCGAGAGATACATTCAATACACCCCTGAGAGCAGTGCGTTTCCACTCGACTCACATGAATGAAGAAACTCGTGTTGCTCCCGAGCGCCAAAGGGAGGGAGACCAGCCTTCCAACTTCATTACGCGTGAAGATCTAGAGCGACTTCTCCAAAATCGAGGAAAAGGGGACCGAACGGACGTACACCAACATCAGCCGCCGTACCCTCAAGATGTGCAACGGATTCCTCTACCAAGAGGTTACACCTCTCCCCGCTTCTCCTCTACGACGGTATCGGTAATGCTCGTGAACACATTTCTCGATTCTTGAAGCCTTGGGGGAACATGAATACAATCATGTTTTACGCCTAAAAGAATTCTCAAAATCACTCACGGGAGGGCATACACTGGTACAACAACATTGCGCCTAACAAAGATATCCAATTGGAGCGAGATGATCGGTGCTTTCTACAGAAGTATTTCTTCGTGTCCAACAAATCACGTTTTCGCACTGGGAAGAATTCTCCAAATGAACAATGAACATCCCAACGACTTCGTTAAAAGATTCAAACCAAGCACTGGACTGTCACGACCAATGTTAACGAACGGCAATTGGTGGAATCATGCATCAATGGGATGATACCCATATACCGCGCTCCGTTAGAGAATCTTGGCTTTCAAACATTCTCTCGAACTCCACGAAGCCGCAAAACGTTCAAAGAACAATCGCACCAAAGATTACTAGAAAGAACCAGAGTTGTTCGAAGTGAAGATTTGCGTGAAAGTCGAGGAAGCAAAGCGTCTCACAAACAAACAATACAACACCGGCCCTTCGTGAGTGTGGTAAGCGGAGGAGAAAAGAGGAAAGCTTCGATAACGGAACAACAAACCAAGCGAACATCCTCGGCACACAAGACTTCGTCTCGAAAAAGGAAAGACAAAACTCCCGCACAAAACGCCAAAGACACGGGTTTTCCTTTTCCCATGAATGAAGTGATAGAGCTCTTGGAAGCGTGGATCCAAGATGATGCCGTAAAACTACCCCTATCAAAGCGTCCTCCGACCGAGGAAGAAATAGCAGATCCCAGATCACTGTTGCTACCACAGTTCGTCCATCATCCAACCAAAGATTGCAACAAAGTTGAAACAAATATTCAGGGAAAAGGTAGAGACAGGGGGAACTCCGGCCTTGGAAACGAAGGTGTTCATAGAGATCCCTTGCCTATCGTGAACCGCATGATTTCGGGGACTCTGCTCGCAAGACCGTGCAATCTATGATGGAGCACATGTGTGAAATCTTATATTTCTCCAAAGGACAGGCGTCAAAGACATATTCACGGCCCTCAACCACGTTGTGTCGTGAAGACGTTTGCATCCAAGAGAGCAGCAGAAGATAGAACCCCAGCCTTTCCCCGAAAGACATGAGCAACGGAAACTGGGACTCCTAACCGTCACTCGTTTGAGAAATGTTGAGTTTGATAACGCGTTGATCGATACGGCTTCATAATTTAACATCATTACTGTCAAGGCCTTGAGAGCGGCAAAGATCTCAAAGCAGAAGCTACTCGTCATCCAACCGTGGTCGTGATTCAGAGGAGAACTCGTAGATTCATACGGATACATCGACCTTGAAGTCAAATTGGGAGATGCCTCAACACAAGCAAAGTTCTACATAGTCAAAGAACATCCCAACTACGACACGATCCTAGGAAGCTCTTGGATGCAGGACAACAAAGCCATATTGAGGTCTGTCCTCTACCGGTGTCGGTACCTGAGAGAATCTCCAACATGCCCGCTGGACTACCTGATGACCGTCCGCTGCCACACCAACAACTTGCCAATATGACACAACTTCCTGGAGAGAGCCTGTCGGCATACACTGAAAGGTTCCGATCTCAAGTAAGTCTCATCACGCAACTCTCCCCGCAACCTATTGCCCCTCATTCTGACAAATCCTGGGACCGGCTCCAACCAACAAGCCCACCGCGGCTAGGAGATGCGAATGGGAAGCCGGCCCTTTCAAGCGTTTCATCAAGAGCATAGAAGCTGTCTTGGTCAAAGACGATAAGGCCAAGACACGAGTATCTACACGACCAAACCCATTTGGGATTGGAGACTTGGTGACGAGGGCGACTACATTCAATATTGGAAGCATGACGGTGAAGATGACCACTCCACCTGACTCACCCACCGAAAGAGAAGATGAACCGCACTGTAGCATATGTTATCCTAGGCGGCTACTGCAAGCTCATCAACGCTGATAACCTGGAGGGCATAACAGTTCACTCACGATGGCTCAAACCTTACCGAACTTAAGATACTGTGCTACCACTTTCCCGCATCCTACACACCCTAAAGCGCTGTGCTATATTTTTCCAGCGTGTTTCCTTTTATAATTTCATGTCATATTTGTAATCCTCTAAAATGATTGCAATACTTGCATTCATAGCTAGGGTTTCAATTTTCAATTTTCAATTGAAGCATTATTTTCATCTGAGAACCTCTTTACTCCTAAAAACACCAACCCCTGAGTCAGCTTAAATCAGTCCACTGGAGCAAGAAAAGAAACCCTAAGCAAACATCTCACGGGATGAAGGAAATAGACGGGTGCGGAAAATGATTTGAGCCATCCGCCCAAAGCAAAGCCAGAAGATATTGCATCACAGTCCGTGGATATTCCATTACAAAGATAACTTCTTTTATCACTAAGAATTATGTATGAAGGCGCACCCCGCACCCGAGAGGGTTCTTACTGATCTTGGCAAAGGATTGTAAAGGAAAGCTTTATTCAAATAATCAAAGAAAAACTTTGAACTCAGCCGCCACTGAGTACAAAGAAGATGTTCGAGCATGCAGAATATACTTGGAAAGAAAAACAAAACAAAAGAAATTTCAATCATCAAGAGGGTCGGTCTCTCCCACATCACCGTCAGCTCCGTCACCCGTCGATGCACCTCCCTCCGGATCTTCCTCAACTTCTGCATCGGGCATCCCCGCCGCAGCAGCAGCAGCGCACTCCATCCCAACATCTTCAGCAGGAGCATCAAAGGGCATAGCAACACCAGGAGCCACACAAATTGCCTTCGAATGTTCGGGTTCGTCTGTATCAGAATCAAGGATTATCACGCCGTCCTGAACCGGGTAATCACACCTGCCTTCATTCGGGGGTCGTTCATGCTCAACTCTCCGCCTCTTCAACCGCGTTGCAAATCTCTCTGCCCTTGCGCTTACTAGTGTCTCGAAGCGTTTCCTCGCGCCTCCGCCCGCTCCTCCATGTCAATCGCAGCCAAAGTGCACAGATACGTCCTCGACAATACGAAGGTGGGAGATAGACATCCCCGTATAGCACAGCCGACTTCACGAAGAGGAAGATCGATCTTAGCCATCACTTCTCCATGCGCATGGTTTTCAGGCTTGTCAACTTCAAAACTTCTTTCCGGGGAAGCAACAGAATGAGCGTCTACCGCTTCCATGATAATCTGCAGAGAAGAAGAGGTTATGAGCACACAAAAAAAAAAAAAAAAAAAAAGAGGATCATCAAAACTATCGATCAGTTAATCATAAAATCAGAGCAAAAGACTCGAGATACCTGGGATATAGAATAAACGACCACGTTGAGATGATTCTTTATAATCTCACAAGTCGACGTAATCCCGAAGGAAGAGAAGTCTCTACTTACCACCTATGAAGGCTACTAATTCGGGATAACAATCAACAAGGCTTATCAAATATACCTGAGGAAGGCCGTGTATAACTAAGGAAGTATACCTGAAGGAGCGGCCGAGCTCATACATGAACAAGAGGAACCAAAGCGACTCACCGGATCAAGTCCTGCTTCCTTCGCATCCTCAATCAAGACCAACCAGTTCCAGGGAAACGCCTGACAATGTGAAACTATCCTAAATATGTATTCACTCTAGCTTGGTCATTTCGTATGTCACCATCTCATGCCTACCAAACAATAGTGTAACCATTATGTGCTAGGCAGGGGACTTAATGTTGATGGTGGACTTTCGTTTAAGGTTAAATTTGTAAGTAACCAAAAAATCATGCGCTGACATCTTGTAAAAGATAAATCCGTGTATAAGTGACGGATACTCCTCACTTAATTCACCAAGAATGGAGCATGTAGCAACAATCCCATTCTGTGAATACATGAAATTCCTCCAGGTTGGAGCATGCAAGAACAATCCCTTCCTGTGAATTTCATATCAGCCTTGTATTTCCTGTACCCATTATCGCGATGGCATGACGACCGAGTGTTACTTCTCACGAGTAACACGAACCTCCAAGCACTATAATGAATCCATGTACGAAATACCCGTATGTGCCGATTCTCGGTGTGTTATACTAGCCCGAGCCCTCTCGGTGTGTTATACTAGCCCGATTGAGTCCCCTCTCTCGGTGTGTTATACTAGCCCGATTGAGCATCCGAACTTGACCGTATCGACGTCCCTGGATATGATTCGATCACAATCATCCAACTCCACAAGCATGATTGGATGACCACGCATCAATTCCATCACCCCCAAGCAGTATGGAATACACACGGCCTTAGCTTGCCAAATATGATCCGATCGCAGTCATCCAACTCCACAAGCATGATTGATGACCACGTATCAATTCCATCACCCCTGCGTGTATGGAATACACACGGCCTTAGCTTGCCAAATATGATCTGATCGCAGTCATCCAACTCCACAAGCATGATTGGATGACCACAGATCAATTCCATCACCCCCAAGCAGGTATGGAATACACACTGCCGACCCCGCATGGTCGACCATTGGCCTCGCTTGACCAAGAAACCGTCCATACCAAGCATTATGGACGGAAAACCCTAAATTAGGGTTTGCGGCATATTACATGTGCCGCAAAACGGTCTCAACCATCCATCTTCGCAGGTATAGATGGAGGGTGTAGATGTAGACTCAAAGGGCCCGAGCATGTCGACACAATCACCATGTGACCGCCTACACACTTGGCCAATCGGGCCAAAGCCAACCATGGTTGGTTACAACAAAACCGTCCGCCCAAAAGAGCATGGTCGCGCGGGCTTTGAAAGCCAAAATTAGGTTCAAGCCATCACGCGCGTCCATCTTCTCCTATCGCATTTAAATGGAGGGTCACAGATTAGATTAAGCAGTCCTAAGTTATACCAAAGATGACCACCGTGGACCCATCTACCTCCTTCTTGGGTCGGCCAAGGCATATCATGCCCGGCCAATCCAAAACGCCCGCTCAAACATGCGTGGTTACACTTCCCAAACTGCAAATCGATCTCGACCACTCAACTTCACCGGACGAATTGGGTGGCTTAGATCGCGTTTTCATGAGACGGTGAGACATGGGCGTGAACATCAGCCCGCCACCTTCACGCTGCCAACCGGCCAAGACCGACCAAGCTAGGTCGTCTTGGAAAACGCGCCGGAAGAGAGCATGGCGCGCGGCTTCTTTTGCGGCATCAAACTCTTATCACAAAATCAATCTCGACCACTCCTCTTTGACGGTCAAATCGAGTGGCCCAGATCGCGCTTTCATGAGGGAACGGAATACAGTACCTACACCATCATGCCGTCAACACGCATGTATGGTCGGTCCTCTCCAAAATTCTTCCTACGCTTGGTTTCGACCAAGCTAAAGAGTGATGCTTGCGCACCTCTTTAAAAACCCTAATTTCACCAACGGTCGCAGATGAGTGTCTCAAACATCATCTCGTCCGTCCAACCTCACCAGCCTTGGTTATACAACCCCGGTCGAGTTATTTGGTTAGTGAGGAGTCATTACCCGTCACTTTACCACACCGTAATGCAAGCACCTCGCATAAAATACACACGATACTTCACAAGTATCGACTTTCCGAATAACGCAGTTTATTCAATTCAAAGATTACATGCTATCTCTCGTGGATCCACGATCCACATTCCGTACATCAATCATGTCACAAACTGGGGATACTTACTGGGGTATTGGTCTGGCGGTTTACAACGTGCAGCGTGCAACGCGCCATTACAAGAACGTGTTAGGAAGTCATGGACGGTTAGAGATGAACTGGAGAAGTGGGCAAGACCGGTCGTATGCTACCGACACAACTCCACCACTCCATCATCCCACTACCTCCACTTCCCACGAGAAACGTGAATGAGGCTCAATGACTTGTATAAATAGGTTCTCCGCCCTATTTCAAACAACAACAAGAAACGACGAACAACACAAGTTCAGTCGACAAAACCAAGTGTTAATACAAAAACCGTATTCAAACACTCGAGCCTCGCTTGCATCAACCGTAAGCTTGCTCATCTTTCTCAAACAAGTCATAAGCAAGCCAACACCTTCACAATCTCAACACCTTCTTCGCTTCCCTCCCTAAGATCAACCCCATCTCCTTCACTTTGTGACCGAAACAAGTCTGGAACGGCCATTTCTTGGTTTAGGCCGGACTTGCACAGATTGATCTCTCGAATCTACAAGCACTCACCGCGCAGTGCATTTGTTGAAGGTTTAGATTCATTCCTCATCCACACCCCAAATTACCAAATTCGGCAGGAGTAGTTTTCACCCATCCACAGGAAGATAGGTAGATATTCAATCCGCACATCTTTGTTATACCAAACATATGACATGTTACTCAAATTTAGTCTGTGCTTTCACTCTTTTGTTAGATAAAAACATTCAAGTACCAATATTCTTTTCCTAGCGATGCCAATCAATATAAATATCAATGCCAAAGATCACTGTTTACTCCATATATTTCTCCCCTTTTTGTCATAAAAATGACAAAGAAACGAAAAATAAAGGACAACACGAAAAGAATCTTACAAATCTCATAATAGACTTGCAAACTCGTAGAGTTAGGCACGAGGGTTCCACACATCATTTTCTCGATAACCAATATCAAAACCAAACTACAAGTAGTCTTATTTTGATATGTTACCGAGGAAATAATTATCCGAAACAATTTTTCCAATTTAGTTTAGCAAACCAAAAACAACTAAGCATATTAGTCCCTTTGCTAAACCGATTGTTCAAAAACAATCGCTTAATTCGATAAGACCAAAATAAAGATAAACTCCATTTTTCTCATCAGGTTCTAATTATCCATAAACTTAGACCTTTCAATTTTAAACAAGACAAGTACTAGGTTAGTTAACTAGCTTTTCTTGTTTAGGCATTCGATTAGACTTGAATAACCGAAACCTCACTTCGATAAGTCTAACTAAGATCAGAATTAACTTAGTTTCTTATCCGGAATCGAATTGGACTAAACAACTCATCCCGTACAAGTATTATTTCGTTAAGCCATAAATAATTCATACAAACCAAAATAAATCAACTTGCATAATTATTCACCTCAACCGGAAGCAATTGAAACAACATAGACATTATAAGCACCGCAATTGCACCGTAATTTTGTAAGCCTAAACGATTGATACCATACAAAAGCAAGATAACAATAGTTTTTCTTAACCGAACCAATTGAATCACACACACATCAATTGTACCGAAATTTTGTAAGCCTAAACAATTGATACCACACAATAAAGCAGATAACAATAGTTTTTCTTAACCGGAACCAATTGAAACACACATCCACACATGCATCATGGAATAAATATCAATTGAACTGAAATTTTGTTAAGCAAAAGCAACAAATATATATAATATAAACTCAGGCTTTTCTTAAACAGGAAAACAATTAACTAACAAGATTGTTGCCTCAAATTTCGCATCCACTTCTCCAATATGATTGCATCTTCGTCCAGGGAGAATTGATATCGAAATATCACCACGTTTCCATCCTTAGGCGTGAACAAAAGAATAACAACACACCTCAACCTTTACCAGAGAAGGGTTGAAAATCGGTTTTAACAATTGCAAGCAAAAGTTGAAAACCGTCGAAACACATATGCTTTTATGCTAAACCAGAACCGATTCAACATATTGTGACTTTTTCACATATTGTTTCTATCAACCCCTCATAATCCTTTGATAAAGCCTACCTACAAGGGCTAGAACTTAATCCCGCTAAATCAAAAAGTCACCCAAACCATGAGGGTTCACAATATATGAGATCGAATATTAAGGTAGTAAAACCAAAATCAAAAATCCCATAAACTAGCAATAAGGTAAAAGCAATTAAGCACAAAGCTATGTAAACGAAAACTATCAGAAGAAAATTACAATTCAAATAATTTTATTCATAATAAGATAGTTTTATTCATGATAGACTTTATTGAAATAAATCAAAAACTACTGTCTATTTTTCTTGAAGAGTTTTAATCTTCGTTCATTTCCTTAGAAGAACATTCCTTGGGACCAAGTGCTTTCGTCGCTCTTCTTCGATTCTTGATTCTTGATCCCAAAACTCGATTCAAAAATTCTCAATTCCTTTAAGAGTTTCTATGTCTTTTCGAGCGGAAAGCTCACCTGCTTCGGAAAAATCAAGTTGTTTACCTATACTTTCCGTGAGTAAGAAGCATCTTTTTGTAAGAATTAGGTGAAATTCTTCCAATAACATCATAGTGAGTTTGTATCCCACCATTTGACTTATAATCTTATTAGTCACAAAGCATTAATGCTCAATATTTCTTCAAAATCTTCTCTCCGACGGATTCACAGATTTTGGTAATGATGCATGGAAAGCCGAGATTCCTTTTGATACCAGAAGATGAGATAGAATCTGATATCTTGATCATTTGACCGACAATGATGTCGCAAAGATCTATTTGAGACTCCTCTTTCAGCAGAAAGTAGATAAATTCTGCAAATGTCTTATCCTGCATCGATTTATCTCTTGTACTTGCAAAGATGGTTGCTAAAGCAAGTTTCCCAAAAATCCTAAGATGAAGGGGTATATTCTTTGTTGGTAGTCTATCATTTTCCCATGCAATCTTCTTTCCAATGAGACATGTTGAAATGGTATCATGATCAATTTCAACTCCAGATTTCAGGTGATTACTTTCCTCACTGTACTTAATAGCATTAGAGATGGTTTTACGATCAATATAATAGATACATCGGCCAACAAAGGTCACAAAACTAAGTTTTTTGTGATTAACATTGTGTATATTGGCATAGAACACTCTAACCAAATCGGGTGAATATTCTTCAAGATTAAAAAGATTCCCCCGCTTCGATCTTGAACGAAATTCACATAATCCTTATTTTGGAAATTTGGATCAAACTTCTTTCGTAGGTAAAACCATTCCTTTAAGTGCTTCATATTTCCCAAGCAAGAACTATCAACAAAACGAGCAGATTCATGCTTGTTGTTAATACAGTTAGGAAATCTGATTTCATCCATGTTTTCAATTCTGATCCGTTTATTAGCGGATTTAGTTCTTGATTTCCCCTTTTTCATACTTGCGAAAATATGAAAGACCCTAGTTACGGTTTTGCGCAATCTTCCCCAATATGTTTGAATACATAGCAAGAGATTATCTTTTATAGGAAGACTTGTCAACAAAGACCGGAAATAACTTTTTTTAGGAAAACACTCAAAATCGGAAACCGTGACTTGAGAGGAAACAATTTCGATTTCGTGTCTAAGTCTTTCTTTTGGAAAACCGGTTTTCTATGGACTGGACCTTTATTTCGGATTGATTCCATGTTTTTGTCCAATAACCTGTATACTCTTTTATTACCATAATGAGATAATATCACTTGAAATTTATTCAAGAATTTATTAGAGTATGCATAGATAGAATTGAACAAAATACGATATTCATTCAAAATATCATTAGAATCAAAAAACATATATTTCAAAAGATCACTTGCTTCATTAAAACAACAGTGAGGTGCATGAAGCAATCCATTGTTAATAAATTTATTAACCGAAAACTTATTCCATGAAGGAACACATGTTTTTCAAAATCACGTCCTAGATTGCGAAGCATTGACATAATTATATCTGAAAATGTACATGTATTTTGGTAGGCCCTCCAAAGTATATTCAAGATTCCAGAATTATCAAGAACACAACATCCATGGTTCATACAAATCATAAGAGGAATCTTATGCATTTTCAAGATACAACCTGTTACATAGGACTTAGCATCATTGTTACTCAACAAGATGATATACAATCCTATGTTTACCAAAGGAACATGTAAGTCACTCAAGATATACATAAGCATGATTCCTAACATATTTAGGAATAGGAGTATTGCATACTTCATATGTGATCTCCACCACGATCTTGTAAAGTAATCAAATCCTGCAACTACGTTAAATGAATCGGCCATAGATTCAATTCTTATAGGTTGGATCGCACCAAACACATATTGTTAGATCTTTTCGTGTTTGCCTTCTCTAATACCAATTGAAAAGGCGAGGGTACCCAAATATACCTCAAGCTAAAACTTTTCCTACCTATAAGTCCTTTCTCCTAAAGTGATTGTCTATGGACTGAGTCGAGACAATACAACTAATCGATTCACACTTCGTGTGATCGTCTATGGATACGAGATCGAGACAATACAACAACGAAGTATGTTTACTTGATACAAAGGTTCGGACTTAACCAAACACAATAGGATTGCTTATCAAGTAAATGGGAATTAACGTTTGTGTGATTTACTTTAATTATAATAAAACAATTATAATGCGGAAAATAAAAGTAAATGACACAGCAAGATTTTTGTTAACGAGGAAACCGAAAATGCAGAAAAACCCCGGGACCTTTTCCAGAATTGAATACTCTCAGGATTAAGCCGCTACACAAAATTACACCTAACTTCGTATAGTTGAGACCAAGTAACTAACCCTATAGTTCACTTAGTTTCGTCTGTATTCCCACGCCTCCGACTTGTGAATAAGTCACGTACTTGGAACAATTCCTTTGGTTCGTATTCCAAACAGTAAAGGAACAACAAATATGTTTGGTATCTCTATTCAACCAAGTGATATGAGTCGGACAAAGGGTCTTCTGTTTATCTTAACATAAACTCCTTCGTCTTCCGTAGATCTATCTTATGTTCAATCACCCAAAGGTAATCATTTAAGATTAAGCCAATCAATACCTTTAATCACAAGGAAACGTATTTATGCCAATCTACTCAATTAATCAATCCAATCTACCACAAGGATAAACCGATTATTAATTGGATCCTCTTTTACCGAAACAAGTATTGTGCACACCAAAGATTATAAAACCCAAGTCAGATCTTCAATATCTTCTTTGTCTTCAAATCTTTTTAAATCTTCAATAAAAACCTGCACACAATCACTTGAATCTCTTGTGATCAGTCGACGCAGAATCCAGTCCCGTTAACAATGGATTATCACACGTCTTTAGAACTAACAACAAGTCTAAAGATCCCTGTCGAAACTACCAACTAGTTTGAGTGAATCTTATATCGAAGAGAAGATTCTCAAGAATAAACAAACTAGGTGCAATCAGATTTCAACCACCGTTAGTCAATCAAATCAATCGAAAACAAAGATAAACCGCAATTATCTAGTTTCCCACCAACGGGTCGCGCTAGAGATTCTCAATCCCAAAGAAGACTTTAAACTGAGCGGCCACAAGAGATTTCGCCTAATTAGGTTACTCTCCTCTCCGAATAGGCGGCTACACCAGTAACAACAAAAAAAGAGTAAATCTGTTGTTATGAAGGATTAGTTTGCTAGAAAGGAAAACTTCATGTATTTATAGACAAGGAAGTTTGGACACCAAGGAATTTCCAAAACCGAAAATATTCTCAAGATATTCATAAAAGCACGATGATTCGGTTTTCATAATTCCTGAAATGCTCTGTCCAAAAATAACGATCGAAATCTCTCCGAAAAATATAATTAGTAAATGCACATTACTAATTTTGTAATTTCCCTACAAAATGAAATTAATAACCTTAATTAAAATATTCTTAACTTACTTATGTTTCGATCCTGGGATTCTCTTCACTTAGCCGTTAAGGAATATCTTTGAACAATTATAGAAATAAACATTCACAGCACGTGTTCAAAGTTTGTCGACATCTTAACTTTGTAAGTTCTCTTTCACACTTACAACCTTGAAACCAATTTGCCACACTTCCAAACAAGTTTAGAATTGGTTCATCTGATTTCAAGAACTATGTGATTGATCAAACCAACATTCAATCACAATCATGGGTTTACGGTTCTACCAAAACACGTTTCGGTTCTATCTCCATGTGAGTACTGTGCATAGTCACACTAGCTTCCCAAAATTTTGGTTGACTAGGCACTAGGATCGGTTCCCGCATATATATGGTATCTAACTTATATGTGTTGCACATGTCCATAGGATCGGTTCCCCTTTCTGCTATAAACCTTGATGCACCCTATACAAGGATCGGTTCCCTTTGATGTACTGCACCCCTTACTAGGATCGGTTCCCTTCCCTTACTAGGATCGGTTCCCTTTCCCTTACAAGGTCAGACATACAAAATCCGATCATACCATAGGTGATTACTTAAGATCGGTTTTACTAATAAAACTTATACCAATACATAATTCAGGCCTTTGTGAACAGTTTTACCAAGAACACAACAAGTTGTGAGCGGTTATACTCTATCACACATATTGGTTGTTCATAAGATATGCAATGAATAACAAAACCAATAACACCTGGCAATTTCCTTTTCGGTCCACAAACAAGTTTATGAACTTACTTCCTTAGAAGACATGTAAACATTGTTCCCTAGAATGAAATCCTCACCTCATACCCATACATAATCACAATAGTATTCAAATGATTATGGCGATGTCTTATCTACAAAGTTTAATGGTTAAGCAATAAACCTCGTATTGTATTCCTTAATACTATGTCTATCTAGAGTTCAAATATGCTTAGCTTATGTTTTCAATATGCACGACTTGAAAGATACATTAGGAAATGAAACATTTCAAGTCAAATATCACTAACCTCAAGTGGAAGGATGATTGATGTCGTTGTAGCTCCTTGCTTCTTCACATCTTCAAGTCTTCGCAATACTTGTAATGTCTCATATCCTAATACTTTCAAGCTAACCTATATGAAGTTTAACTCTAGTACATAATCAAGCGACTCTTAACATGAGTTTTGATTCACTAAAATATGACAACCAAACTTGACATACCAACGCTTGGTGGGTTCAACCGAGCCATGCTCTAACAAAATACACACATCACCCGGTTTTTCGTAGTTTATCTCCTTTTGCATTTCTCTCATTATATGTTTTACTGCCCAATGAGAGACGTTGAATTCTATTCCTCGGAGCAAATTACCATATTGAAGATATGAAGTCATCCTTTCCATTGAGCTTTTATCAAAATCCTTCTTGATCCTATCGATATCACTCTTAAAGTATTGCTCCATTGCCTCGGTGACCGTAACCACATTTCCTTGGTTACACTCGATGAGACCTTTAAATCTCCCATGAACGGACTCCGTTGTACTAGTTGCTTCATTCTCGTAGTGTTTATACCGGCTTGTCCATGCACGCACAAATTTTTCCTTGAACTTATCCAACAATTGATTCCGACAATACGAGACGGCAGTCGGATAAACTTCATTCCAATTGGCAATAAACTTGTCCAAATTCTTTTCGTACGTATCCTTGGTAAGAAACCAATAAACTTTCTCCCAATCTCTTTAAAATTCCAACCGCTTTTTATGATTTTCCTCATATTCTTTGTCCACTTGCTTTTGATCTTGCTTCTTTCATCTTCTTCTTCTTCGGGTGATAGTTTGTTCTTGCGAACGTCTTCTTCTAGTTGAACAATCGTTCTCTTCTTAATATCCGCCTTAGTGGGTTCAAACAAGGCATGGCAAGATTTTATCACATTTTGACGTATATGATATGTACATAGGAAATTTTGTGCATCTGGGAAGACGTCGGATATTGCATTCATTAATGCGTCATCTTGATCAGTTATGATGACCCTCGGAAGATGATTTTCCCGGAAAAATAATTTCAATTGTCGTAATGCCCAAATATAATTATAATCCCTCTCGTTTTCCATTAAACACCAAGCCAATGTGAATGATACCTTGTCCGATGTTTTCCCCACGATGTTGAACAACGGCATGTTGTATTTTTTTGTCTTGTAGGTGCAATCCATCATAAGAACACCATAACATGTATGAGCCAATTTTGCAAGCAAAGGATGCGAAATGAATATTTTAAGGGGCTTGTTGTCCGGCCCTCTTTTAATAATACGCGTGTAGTTGTGATCCCAAAAAATCTTCTCAAATTCTTGCATAACGGTCCTCCCTTCCTATTCCACCCTTCTAATAGTTGCTTGTGCGCTATAAATTGTACTTAGAGAAGACACGTTCGTCTCATCCTTTTCCTTGAAGCCTCTGAGAATTTGTTTTGATTTGATACATGCTTTGATCAATCTCTTTACATCCTCCATTTCATGAGGTTTTATCTTCGCAACTAAGGAGTGACCAACAAAATCTTCCGGATCTGGGTGGTTATGACGGCCGAACCACACTGTACAATCCCATTCCTTGAGCTTGTCTCTTAAATAGAATACAAGCTTAAAGGGGCAATTATCCTTCCTCGTACGAGTCTTGTATACCCTATTAGTCTTC
Organism: Papaver armeniacum; assembly: GCA_023531295.1. Lineage (NCBI taxonomy): Eukaryota > Viridiplantae > Streptophyta > Magnoliopsida > Ranunculales > Papaveraceae > Papaver > Papaver armeniacum. The sequence continues at coordinate 15,208 of JAJJWW010013105.1, read as the reverse complement.
TTTAGATATACATAACCCTTTCTCTTGTGGCTATTCTTCTCCTTGTATACCCCACTTCTCCCGCAAACCATCTCAAAACGAATCTTTGAACCTTGGGTATTCCTCACCAACACACACATGTTCTTAAGAGTCGTCTCTTTAGCCCAAGCAATTTCTTCAATTTTAGATTTTATTCCCTACGTAAGGACAACAATGGGAGATTATAAGGTTCATTACAAGCAATCCATTAGTAAAGTTCAAGATACTAGGTGAAAAGTATTCTTTGGTAACATACCGAGGCATTTTATAGTATTCCGACGTATCCCTACCAAGCGGTCTTGTATTTGTTGGATCAATATATGTCACAACCTAATGATCGAATGAAAAGAAAAGAAATTAGTTTCATAAAAAATTAAAATACTATGCCGGACTACAGTTCCGACATGCTCGACCAAAGTTCCGGCATGGTCGAACTGAACTGAAACTGAAGACCAAATTTGAAACTCTTTATGGCATACAAATTTCATTTGAAATCAACGCAGGAAATAGAGGTGCCGGCATGCTCTTTATCTACGTCCATGCCGGCACCAAGCTATTTCAGCTGTAACAATGGTGGATTCAAAGAAAAAAAATCAAATTTTCAACACATTGGCACTTTTACCCGAGTATTAGGAGTGCTTGTATGTTGAACTAGTTTACTCTCTTGGGTTGGTTCTTCAAGAAACTCTCAATGCTCATAAAAATCATCATCTAAGGGTGTTGGTTCCACAAATACTTGCAATTTTGAGTTGTTGTCATTACAAGAAGATTGAAGATATGCTTCTTGTTGTGGTTGAGCTAAAGATTCAGCAACAATTCTCTCTTCACAATCATTCTCATTTTCACCAAAAAAAGTTCCCTCTCAATTTTTTCCCTCCTCTACTCTCACCTCACTCAGCCAAATACAAATAAAAATACACACTAATCATTTATCAAATAATATTATGAATTTACTAATTATAATTAAGCACTAAACCTGATTAGTAAGGGGTAGATTAGGTATTAGGTAAAATACTTAGATAAGGGGTGACCCTGATTTGATATTTGGATCCAGTTTTTGTCATTTTCCTCTATCCTACAATTAGTTTAATTATCCCCCAATCGGGTGTTAATATTTTAGGATATCAAATTATTAGAGCAAGAACGACAGGGTAAGGTGTTTTAACACTCAAACCCTTTCAAAACCAATGAGTGAATAGTCAAAGGAGTGTGTTTTGGACCATGGTAAAGTGATGATAGTATGCTTATCGGTCGAGCATTAGACGTTTCAAGATAATTTAAAACAATGTCACCCAAGGTAGTCAATATCGGTCGTACCGGACGATATTATAGGTTTTCATCGTGTATTGAAACAAAGCCTTTACAACATCTAAAATATTGACGATACAAGGAGTGAACGATAAAAACACTCATATCGGCCGGTACAAACCGATATATCGAGTTCACCGATACAATGATAATATCAGTAAATATAATTTGGTAGAATAAATTATTTAGATCTGAAAATCTGTAAACAAAACCTTTCCTCCTAATAATCTTCTTCTTTTGTACCCTTGAAAGCTCAATTTATTCAGTAAAGAAATTTCCAATTATTTCATTTTTTTAATGAGTTTCTTATCCTTGAAATAAACTATGGTTCTTTATCGCTCTTGTTCTTTCTCTTTCTTCTGAAGATTTATCAAATGAGAATGTATTATCGTTGACGTTTTTATCTAATTCAGGTTAGTAGCAACAACAGGGTCATCTGTAATAGGAGTAGTAAATAAGGGATAGAAAGTGAAATGTGATTGAGTTTGTAATGTGAAGCTTTTGATGTTGAGAATTAATGCATCACATGATACCAATTTTTTAAAATTGAAAATATTTAAAATTCTAGTCTTAATGATGTATCACGGATAAAAACCGATATAATATTTTGTATAAATGTATCGGACTCGGACGATACGATACCGATACACAATATTAAATACTTTGATGTCACTAACACTAAAGTATGTCAAAATACTAAAATAAAATTAGAAAAATACTTCGGCGACACACTATCAGCCTCCTGACTACATCGTTTTGTTTACATACATTATTTAAAACAATGGGATCAGTTTTAAAGTATTTTAAAACAATAAGTAAGTTAGAAAATGCTAGGAAGATGATGATCAGTCACTTAATTTCCAATTTCATACATTTCTTGAGATGAATGAGTGTTTGGCATACTTTGGGGAAAGTGGATTCTTCCCTGCCCATAGTCGCGCCCAATTTGCTTTGTTTGCAAAATGTCCTTTATTTTAAAGGAGAACACTCATTCCATAATCCTTATTCTTGATAACCTTGAATCTTTGGCTATAGTAAACTTCATAGTTTGTTTATAAAATTCAACACTACTGCTCTGCATGCTAAACCAATGAACTTTGCTTCACAGAGTCGAAAATGTATTTTAACAAAGTTTAAGAAACATTCTAAAGTATAATGTGTGGGAGGTTGGTAATAGGTCCTATATTGACATCTTGGCGGATAAATAGACATCAAATAACTATTAATCTCAGGTAGTGTTAGGTTTTGAAAGAAATCTAGATTTAAGACTTGTGAATGAACTGATTGACTCAGACGCAAAATGCACGAGAGGAATCAACAAATAATTTCAAAAAAAAAATTCTCTCTTAACATTGCTAAGCAGGTTTAGAATATTAGACTGCATAAATTGAAAGATAATTTAAGGTGTGCTTTAACTGAAAATAGTGATTTTTCCGTCAAATCTTCATATGTTAAACTCAGTAATCCCTCTACAGAAATTAACCATGTTATGCAGTAATGTGATAGTCAAGCTCTATTATGGAGGAAATTATGAAATTTATATATATATCAAAGAAATAAGCTTTCGAAATTTGGATTCTCTCCAATATTTTTGATATTCGTCACGTTGATGACCTGAATATATTCATCAAACCTAATGTGCATGAAGTCATCTTAAATCTCTCTCAATATCATCCTTCAACCCAAAATAACTTTATGCCGTATGATCCTGGAAAGTAGCTTTCTATTATCACCACTAAAATGGAAACAACTAACATTAGAGATAACCAGCTAGACTTATTCGTAAAACAATAGTTCTGCTAAAGCAATCAATGAAGCTGCTGAAATTTGGTCGAATACTCTTATTGGTAAAACATTATCTTTTGATCATATTGAAACTCAAGTTGTTAAAGATGAAGTTAATCTTCTTTTGAAGAAATACAAATAGAGAGAAGTTAGAGTTGTTGGTAAGAATTTATTTTTCATAAGTTTAATTTTGTTTCTGATCAAGAACAAATACCCATAAAATCCCCATGGAACATAAAGAGATCCCCGGTCCAAATGAAAAATGCACAACAAAAAATAGCATTTGCAGACTAAGAACATACGTATCAAGAATAAAATGTTCAATTCAAAAACCTGGTCCTTGAACATCATTCTGAAGCAGTTGTAAATGAAGCATTATATGACCTTGAGCAAAATGTATACTGATCCAAAAACTTGCAGGCCAACATATGGTAGCACGACTGATAGAGTTCAAATGTAATTATTTAAACCCCTTATGCAGCTAGAGGTGTGACTTGGTAAGATACCATTGGGTTAGTATCCTCACTCTTTATGCAACACTGATATGACAGTTGAGGAAGTTGATAACTTTTATAAATATTTGGACTCTTATGATGATTTCGATGAATTCAATGAAACCAATAAGAATTTTCATGATGAATATATTTTTCAAGAAGATACTGTTGATGATGATGAAATTTGGAACAGTAAAAGATCCAAAAATTATAATGACACTCATATGCCTAATAACTCTTCCATAGTTGGTCCTGTCCTAGCCACTCGGGTTATGGAAATTAATGACAAAATCCGTACGAACTCTAACAACATCTCTGATGAGAACAAAAATGACATAGAAATGGATGACAATAGGGCAAGTAGTATCACCACTGGGGAGCTCTCTTCACGACATCAACAGGAAGCAGCAAAACTGGTACTTCCACTTCCTATTGCTTGAAGATGTGTATTTTCTGATTTAGGAATGGTAACTGAATACGTACCTACACAAGATTACGTTCTGAGAACTTATTTGATTTTATATTCTGACTTGATCCATATATACCTAGTTCTTTCATTGTTGATTACTTAGTTCTTTTCCAATTAGGATTAACGATTATCTCTTAGGTCGGATAACAAAATTGAATCTAAAGGAATTATTTCTGAAGATTAGCCTCTTGGGCTCTACATATGACTAGTACAACCGTTGCCACGGTGGGAGGGCCGACCGAAGAACTTGACGAAATGACACCACTATGTGATTGCACGGATTCATATTTCTATCTACCGGTCTGGCTGTGTTGTGATTGCATACTTCTAACCCAACATCACAAGGCCGCCCATATTTGTCGAATATAATCAATTTCCGTGTACCTATTAAACGAAGTTTCCAAAACATTACAATATACTTCAGCATACAAGTAAACGACTAGTTACCAAGTTACAGTATGCAAGTACTCACCTGATGGCATAGAAGTGCTTCCTTGGCCATTACCGGTGCAGTTTGCATTATTAAACTCGCTATGTGGATCAGTTACTTGTCTTCCGACCATATCACGTTTCCTTTTCCTTGATGAGCCTGCAACTTTCTTAGAGTTGGTGGGTAATGACTGGCCTTCCACAATTGGCACGTCACTGTCTCCATCCGCACCAAGTATGTCAAAGCATCTTCATCGAGTTGGTGGGTAACGATTGGCCTTCGCAAATTGCACGCCCCACTTCCATCAAGATCAAGTATGTTAGCATCTTCCTCCCGTGCATCTCTCCCAAAGATCAAGTATGTCAAAGATCTTCATCTCTAACATCACTCCAAGAATTAACTGTGCGTATCTTCATCTCTAAAATCGCCCTGAAAGATCGTGCATGTCATCAACATCGTTGAATCTTTCATCCACCGGATCGGTCACAATTTCGTTTGCCCTACTGCTATTTACAAATGCGAACATGGTTTCCTCGTTGACAACCTCCGCTTTTTGAGAGCAACAAAGATTGACTCTTGCACCATCTCGCAATGCTCACAATTTCGTTTGCCCAACTCGCCATTGACGCTTGCGGAACATGATTTTGTTTGTTGATGACTTCTTCTTCGCTTCTTGAGAGCTTCTTGAAGTTCCAGTCTCATCGACCTCATATTTCGATTTTAAGCACTGTAAAGCAAAAATATACTAAAACATTTGACATCCAATCAAAACCCAAACAGAAGTGTCTGAATTTAAAGCGAACTCCCAATTTTTGTACCCTAATTTCATTTCAGAAGGACAAAAAAACAAACAAATAAATTTACAGCAAACCCCCAATTTCGGATCAGAAGAAGTAGGGTTTAAGGATTCACCTGATACTGTGTAGGCTTTACCAGTGTTAGTTCTTAAACTACAGTGAATTTTCCAATTCCAGCAATTTTGAGAAACCCCAAATCCCCAATTTGAAGCGAAAGAGGGAAAAAAACGTTCCCAATTTTTAATACCCTAATTTCATTACAAAATAAAAAAAACCCAAATGAATTTACACAAAAAAACCCTTTGACTCTGATGATTCCTCAAACTCAATTGAGAATCAGATTCCTACTTATTAACAGATCCAACTTAATTTTGATTATCACAGAATGAATCAAAGCTAATTGAAGTGCTTAACAGAAGTAATAACATTTGTACCTTGGATCGACATAACCAATTTTGAGAGAGATTACAGTCGTCGTGAAGGATAAGAAGAAACTAGTCTCAAAGCAATTAACGGAGGTCGAAGGGAGAGAGGCCGGTGGTGGTGACAATTGAAGAAGATGAATCAATGTTGAGAATGTATTGGTGTTGCTTCCTTCTTTGGGGTGTAGTGTATGATGTTTAGGTGGTGGTGCTGGTTACGACGGAGGTGGTGGTGAAGGAATATCGTAGCGAGAGCCGAGATGGTGGTGAAGAAATTACAGAGAAATCGAGAGGAGGAAGAAGAAGAAATAAAGGAAAATAAGAATTAAATTGAATAAGAGGTGGCCGGGATTCGAACCCGCAACCTTTGGTTCATTTTACCACTGGTTTTACTAAACTGCCCCTAAACAATTAAACCATTTCCAACCTCCGTGTCCTTTTTTTCTGCCCGTGAAATTTACTCCATTACCCTTCATTTTGTGTCATATTTACGCTAATTTTAGTGAGAAATTGAAACATGGAGGGGCTCTTTAGTCATTTCATTGTCGATTGAAATCAATTTGGGACACCAAAATCCAATCTTTTTTTGTGTCAATTGATCACTTATTATTGACAAAAAAGTGACCATATAAAGGTCCTCCCTCGCTTCGCTCGGTCGGCCCAATTACAAGTAGGTTGATCACGCTAAGTGTATTCCCAGGTGAAGGACCACTTGTGTCTACATGGAGATGACATAGATCCACGCATATTTTATTTTGTTGATAAGTTAGTTTTTTAACCTGGAATCTTCATCGCTCTCAATATCCGTGTCTTGACTCGGACAACCTTTGTTCTTGTCTTCGTTTCCATGCCCCATAACCGATGTCTTGCGCGTGTCGGATATTATTACTCGTCTCTGTCTCTTAGTTATATTGTTATCTTCGGGTCGTGCTCGAGATGAGGACTTGTTATCTTTAACTCGATCCGAGATGAGCTTTAGGACCTTACAACTATCGGTGTTTTGTTTGGATGCTAGATGCTATATTTATATATATATATATATATCCCCTCCCCCATCCCAGTTTGTTTAATAATAGTATTTTATTTTAACTTTGGGTTTATCTTTTAGACTCTAACAGCCGAGCTCAAATATATGCATTAATAACCCATCTCAGCTCAAAGATATGCCTTAACAACTCATCAATATATTATTATTTAAATTGATGGACGATACGACCTAGGTATTGTATCTTAAGTCTTTGCTCTGATCGAGTATCTCTCTCTTTCCCCCCCTAAAAAAAAAAGATTACCTTTTGATGGAGATAATGAGTTATCATATAATGATCTAGGTGATACTGAAAAAGTGGGGGTCTAACAACCACACCCAATATTTCGTTTAGGCAATTTGTATGGACAAACTCCAATATAGTTCCAAGAGAATCAACTAGACAGTTAGACTCAATCAATGAAAATATATCCAAGAGTTGTATCTCTGTTTCTCAATGTAATCAGCAAATCAAACAGATAGAATCCGTGAGCCTGATTATTATGAGAAACAACTTGAACGGTACCAAAGACCAATGTTCAAGTGTCAATCAATTTATATCAACAACCAGAGGTTGGATTATCTAATTGATTGAACTACACACAACCTGTGATATTTCAATTATATAAACAAATATAATGCGGAAAATAAATAACACAGACACTAGAAATTTTGTTAACGAGGATACCGCAAATGAAGAAAACCCCCGGGACCTAGTCCAGATTTGAACACCACACTGTATTAAGCCGCTACAAACACTAGCCTACTGCAAGTTCTGGAATGTAGTTGAGCCCTAACCAATCTCACACTTATCAAGGTACAGTCGCGTTCCTTAGGCCTCTAGAACCACGCACACTTCATTTCCTTAGCTGATCTCACCCATAACTAAGAGTTGATACGACCCAAAGTCGAACACTTGATAAACAAATCAGTATCACACTGAGAAAAAGTCTATTGAATAGATAAATCTGTCTCCCACAAAAATACCTATGAGTTTTGTTCCGTCTTTTGATAAATCAAGGTGAACATGAAACAATTGAGATACCTAGACTTATATTCCCGAAGAACAACCTAATAATATCAATCACCTCACAATAATCTTAATTGTATGGTAGTAAAAAGATATTGTGGAATAAAAAACGATGAAACGAAGACGTTTGTGACTACTTTTTATCTTGCCTATATGAGATTAAATCTCGAGCAAATCTTAGAGAAGATAGTACTCAATAAAGCAAGATCGGAACACGCAACTACAGAGAAAATAGTTGGGTCCAGCTTCACAATCCCAATGAAGTCTTTAAGTCGTTAACCTATAATATTTTAGGAAAACCTAGGTTAAAGGAGAATCGACTCTAGTCACAACTATTATCACACAGGAGGTGTGGGGATTAGGTTTCCCAGTTGCTAGAGTTCTCCCTTATATAGTCTTTAAAATCAGGATTTGCAATCAATGTTACCTTGGTAACAAAGCATTCAATATTCACCGTTAGATGAAAACTTGATTCGACTCATGCCAATATCTTTCAACCGTTAGATCGAACTTAGCTTGTTACACACAAATGAAAAGTGACTTCATTTAGATATGGGTAACCATACCTAAATGTGTACATCTTGTTGGCTCAACAATAGTTAACCGAAGTTAGCCGTATGAACACTTTCATATCAACCTTGTTCATCTTAATCACAACTAGTTCAAATGACTCAAATGAAACTAGTTATAGAGTTGTTCAATTGTTTATATTCTCATAGAAGTATGCAAGACACAATTGAAGCAAAATCGATTTTGATTCACTCGAATCAATTCATAAACAATATAGCCACTGTTTGCAAAAGGTTGCATTCCATATTTTATAAATGTATTAGTTCATGAACAACCCGATTTTAGAACATAACCCACTCAAGTATGCAAACGTGTACGCATACCTAAGTAGCCGGACTTGGTCTGGGTTCGCCAGTATGCGAACGGGTATGCATACTATCGTACATGACCAAACTCAGTTGAATTCATGTACTTGAACTGTTACGCCGGTACGCATACGGGTATGCATACTAAGTTCCCAGACTTCAACTAACAAACCAGTGCGCATATGGGTATGCATACTATGGTTCCCGGACTTGGAATAACGCAATAGTTAGCATACAAGAACGCATATTGTGTTATATCCAATCATGGTTAATTGTTTTAAACTCTCATTTCAATCATTGAAACATTCTTAGAAAGACGAAAATAGTTTGTCTCACACAAACTATTAGCTTCAAAATGATTTTCAAGTGATCAAATGATCAATAATGAAATATTCTGAGTCTACACCAAATGACTTGTCTCACATAAATCATATAAGATGTTACTGTGCGATTTTCACATGATCATCTTTTGACTTTCGTCAAGAATATAATATGAATTTGGTTAAAGAGAAAGATTACCAACACATATTTCGAGAAATATCTAAGCGAGTTAAACTCAGCTCGAAATATCAAATATGTATAATTGAAGTCTATATAGCTATACGACTTTTGTCTCAAATAGGACATAGAGTAGAAATAGACTTTGAGTTATAGATGAGTTCAAGTCTCCACATACCTTTTGTTGATGAAGTTCCACAAGCTCCACTTAGTAGTTCTTCGTCTTCAATCGATGAACGTCGTGAAGTCTAAAGCTCAACTACACATTCTATCCTAATCCGAGACTTAGCTATAAGTAGACTAGAAATCAAGACTTATAGTTTTGGCAGCTAAACTTGACAAACAAGCTTGAGATAGCAACGCTTGCGAGTTCGAATAGAAAGCGTTTCTAACAATCTCCCCTTTGTCAATTTTTAGTGACAAAATTATCAATACATATGGATTACAAATTGAATAAACTTTGTAGGTTCTCATCCAAATGCTTGATTTCCTTGGTTCTTCAACATTACTCAAAATCTTCGACACTTCCAAGTACTCCAGTGATTCTGAACGTGTTCAACTTAGCATCATAGTTATTGAAGATCCGTAGCTATAACAGTATATAAAAACAAGATGTTTTCGTATTGTTATACAGTTTCATAGTAATATTACACAATATCAAAGTCCAATTTTATCACAACTTTAACAACAATACTATGGTGATATGTATCACTCCCCATTAGTCAATACTTCATATCTCAATGAAAAACACTCCCCCTTACATATTGATCCGTAAACCATATGTATTTATTGTAAAGACCCTCAAGCTCGTCACCGCTATTAGACCGGTCAAGTGACGAATTAGCCGATATTAACTTGATAAGTTTATTAATTAATTGAAATTAATCTAATAACGATCTAGTTATGAAATTAGTACCATCGGATAGATCTCAAAAATTTACGCAGAATGGATTACTCGAACGTGTCATTCGGATCTAGGACGAAGAAGATATCATCGATTGGTTTGAAGGGAAAATTAGTCTTTTCTTAGACATACCGACACAGGCTGCCCTTATCCAAAATGTTGGGTGTAGAAGTATTTTCTGTCGGCCTTATCAAAACCAGATCGAGAGGATAAACTCATTTCTCTTTCTTTTCTTCTTCTTCCTCTCGTTTCTTCTTCTCTTTCCTTCTTCTCTCGTTCTTCTTCTTCTTCTGCGAATCTGGGAGATGAGTTTGAGATTCAGTTTGAGACAATTAATTGATGTGAGTATGCATATGTTGAAGGTGATGGTGCTGCTGTTAATTAGGAAGAGAATAATTAGGAATCGAAGTTATAAATCAAGGGAAACCCAGTTAGGGTTTGTAAAACTCTTTAATTGAATTCGTATGGAATTGATAGGGCAATTAGGTTGCTGCTGGAGGAAGATCGAAGGGTTGAGGTTTAATTATTGTTAAAGTTGTTTGAGAGAGGAATCAAAGAATTAGGGTTTACGTAATTCTTTGAAAATTATGATTGGAGATGTTCAAGAAGTGTAATTAGAGATGGGTTATTGTTGAATTGATGTTAGTCTTGAGGCGAGTTCTTTGAACCGAAGTCAATTGAAAAAGGTTCAATTACTTGAGTAATTCAGTTTTGAGGTTATTGTTCTTCTTAGTGAATTTAGTAAAGTTATTTGATTTCCATTTTGAAGTTGTATGATTGTGAACGAGTTTGAGATGGCGATAGATATAACATGAAACTGGGATTGCAGCTAGGGCTGAATTGAAATACAGGAGGAAGAGTTAGATATTGTGTTAGTTTAGGTTTATAAAAGGATGTTGATGAAATTGAATCTCTGATAAGTTTGAGAAGTTAGGTTGGTTGTATCTACTGGGTAGTGAATGTGCAGATGAGGGGTGTGGTAGAGATGTATGAAAATAAATAATAGTTTTGTACAATGAATGGAACCGAAGGTGGGTGTGACTCTCAAATGGGTCTGGTGTTATTCTTGATGTTGTGAGAATTGTTAAATTACGGGTAGTGATCAATTCGGAGGTGTTGTGTAAAGTGACAATGTGTTTGAAGTTCGGGAAGAGGAAGAGGGAGTTGATAAAGAAGATGTCAGTATAGTTGCAAGTTGAGACATGAGCTAGTTCTGCAAGGGTGCTAATGAAGATGAGATGAGGAATTGTGTTGATTACAGTGGAACTGTAGTAGGTTCTGGTGACACTGTTGAGATGAAGGGAGACAGTTGTGAAGAAGATGTTGTTAAATATATAACTAGTGATGCATGGTTATTATAGATAGGGTTTTGGGTTGTAGTTTATAGTTTATAGTTTGTGTATTTAGGAATTGAACTGGAGGTTGAGGTGGGCATGGATTTGGAAGTGAACGGGGTGTTTATAATATATAAACTAAATTGTTGTGGTTGAATTAGATTAAGATGGATATATGTAGTTGTAAACAAGATCTTGTTAGAATGGAAATGGTGTTGTTTTGTTGGCTATGAGTTAATGGGAATGAATAAAGGGTGTGAGTCTAGAAAATGATGTTGAAAGGTATCGAGTTAAGTTGAAATATTGAGAATAGTGGTGGTATTAATCTGGTAGAGGAGTTTATCTTTGTTACTTTGGGTTTTGGTGATGGTGTTGTTGTGTTTTGTTTGACTGTGTTGAGCTGAGGTGCAGAATTATTGAGCTGGGTGTGTGTATAAATTAGAGTAGTGCGTATGAAACTGTTGTTGGAAGTGGAAGTAGTAATGAAGCTGTGATTTGAGATTGAGTTTGCTATAGAGAGTCTCGATTGAGAATAAGATGTAGATGAATGTGTTGAGATGAACATATCATGGATTAAAGTCAGTAATTGCGAGTAACCGAGTTTATGGTTATGAATAACTTATGAAGTTTATATAAATTGAATGTACAATGTTTAAAGTTGATTCTTTGTGCTTAATTTGGTAGGATTGATTTTGTAATAGAGTTTTAGAATTGTGTTGTATGTTGTTGATACAACATTATGGTGTGTCTCGAGTTTTGGCACATTGCAATGGCTCGACCACGGTGTGTTTTCAATTCAAGTCGAACTCCGACTGACCTAGCATGTCCCTGACTAAGATATCTGACTGAGTCGACTCACCTGACTCAGTCTAATTGACTGAGTTGATTCGTTTTGAACGATTTGACCCGGAGACCCCGACTTGATTGACTTAACCTTTGACCTTACCTTGACCTGACTGGATGTTGACTGTTAGTTGACCATTGACCGCCACTTTGTCCGTTAGTTGACCCAGAAGGACCAAGCCTTAGTTTAAGGAGATGGTTTGTTGGGCTTGGGCTTATGGTTAGTTTTTAATTTGATGTGTTGGACCATTGTGGTCTGAATTAACCTTTGGATTCTTCTACAAGGTTGTAGATATTCATAAGAGTTAGCTAATGGACATTAGAATCAACCCAATTCAATTAGTAAACCTTAGCTATGCTAAAGATAGATAAATAAAAGATGTAGAACCTTAAATGGGCCTAGAATTATTAGAAAGACTTGTATGATTCTTGTGTGAGCCTTTTGGCTAGATTCTTAGACTTCTTGTGTGATTAATGGTTAGTCTATATTAACAACGATCGATTCAAAGGATGAACCGGTGGATCGTGGATCTCGAGGTAGGCGTGGCTTGTCATCAAAAGAGGCGAGAATACATTTGACTCTTTGGTAACCATTGTTGTTTCTTTTACAAAATTTTATGTTTAACAAACTCATGCATTTCTGTTTGCGCATTATATGCTTTGTTTAACTTGTTTTACAATAATTCTATTGATTCTGTTAATCTTTCCATGGTTTGGAAAGGACCTGTATTGTTTTGTTGTCAATATGAATTGTTATGGGAAATGAGAATTTCCACGTGTGGTATATAGGATACACTCCTTCATTTATATCTACATGAATTCGAGCTTTTATGCCTAATAGGTGTGGAAGGAATTGGTCGACACTAATATAAACTAATATGGTGTGTAAGGAATTGGTCGACACTCAATATATACATTGTTTGAAGAAGGAGTTTGTCCATATACATGTTTGTTTATTTCAGTGACTTGGTCACTATTTAATGTTTCGGAAAATATGTATTGTTTTCCAACTCTTTCTTATGATTTCTTGAAAGTTAAATGTTATTTCTACTGGGCACCCCTTTTAGGGATTGTAGTTGCAGAAATCCTACACTAAACCCCTCACAAGAATCCACACAATCAAACCATTTTAAGATGAACAATTATAATTTTTATTGATTAACTTCTTGAACGTTTACAAGGTAAAATGGAAAAGAGATAAAGAAATTACAATCACTATCGACTTTCTCTCTCTTAATGACTTTCTCCACACTCGAAAAAGATCTCCTCCAATAGGCCTCATTCTCTCTTTATATAGGGTATTACATAATGGATGACAAATAAGCTGTCCTTTATTTTCGGGAACGGTTTGCGAAGTGTCGCAAGTGTACAAATGCATAATCTCGCGACACTCCTAGATCTCGCTAGGTCTTCACACCTTTCTTGTGTTCTGGCTGTTTGATAGACGCATTTATGTGTCTATATTAGTCTCAATTCTCTGTAATGTTAGTACTCGATTTTGCGCTTATTTTGGTATTTTATGTCTTTGTAGGTGTTTTTGGAGAAATAAGCTTTTGCGGGAAAATTGGCTCGAAAAGTGGTATTTGCGCTCGTGGGAGAAAATTACTATTCGGACCCCTCATTTGGATAAGGGGTGACCAAATTACTAAGGGGCATCCATATTGCTATTCGCACCCCAACAGAGGATAGGGGGTGGCCATCTTCTTCATCGTTTGAATTCGTAAATTGGCGGGAAAACATTCTTTACACAGAGCGAGAATTAGGGTTGATGATTTAGACCGGTTTTAGCGAGATTCAATCGGCGATTTTCATGGGCTAGGCACATTAGAGCAAAACGAGGTTCGTATGGGTGTTTTGGTCGATCAAATTGGTGAACTCGAGTTGGAAGCAAAACAGGGGAATAAGCTTACACGGTCCCCGTATGGTTTATTTTTGGAATTCCGGGAGATTAAAGGCAAGATATTCTTCCAAAGATACGTATCTATCTAAGGAAGAGTTTGGGAGGATTTGGAAAGCTTGGAAACGCGTAAAAACGATTCGGCGGAGAGATTATTTCCGTGACTTCCACGGAAAGAAAGAAGAAGAAATTTAATCGGGTTTTAAAGGGTTTGGAGGTGTATAAAAGGTGTGCTCGAGTCCCGAGAGAAGGGTATTGAAGTTTAGAAGAAGTTAGGGAAGTTTAGAACACCACAGTAATGAGAAATCAAAGTTGCGGGGAATTGGAGTTCTCTTTGGTGTAGGAGGAAGAACACGAAGAACAAAGGCCCTCCAAGACAATCGTTTAAGGGGTCTTAAATACAACGACAATTCAACAAGTATTTCATAACAGTTTTTGTAACAGTTTCCTTCGAATAATTTGCTTTAACGCCGATACACTATTACAAATCGGGTGTGTTATTATTTTCATCCTTTTAATCAACTTTTGGGCTATAAACATGTATTTTGAGCAAGTGATTAATATGAGGAGCTAAACCCCTTTGGCAGGTGACGGAGGAAGCTATTTTTCCAACAAATATGTGGTAATATTTATTTAATTAATTTACGCAATTCTTTTTTATGATTATTTGCATTGAATCGAAATTGAAATAAAGATTTTTGCTAACTCTTTGTGTTTTCACTTGATGGTGCATGCTTAGCTTAGGGCTCTTGATGTTCCATGCTTGAGATTAACAACCAAGTATTTCAAAATCTACTATTGGCAATATTTAAGAATCAATTGAACGTATGAATTGCATGATAATTATTAATAATGAATCACATAAAAATTGGAAAATAGTGGAATCCTGAGTCTCAGTGCTTCTTAAAATCTTGATAACAACCTTCTTTGAGTTTCCTAGTTTTATTTAAGTCTAAAAATCCTTCACAAGTTCGAGAGAACGACATCTTTCTTACCACTTTACTACAACTTGTTAATATCACATCAATTTTTGGCGCCGCCGACGCGGACTTGTTTTTAGGGTTTTAGATTTGTTTTTCT